>NKCI01000062.1:0-189897 GCA_003946985.1 Fusarium duplospermum
TAAATTATTGCTTAAGCTTAGTTAGGCTTTCTCGCGGTCTAGGAATTATAATGTAAGTACCTTATAAGGAATATAGCGTATTTTATTATTTCGTAGTTATATTCTAGTATATATTACTTATATTCTTATTATAACCTATATAGGGCCTAACTATTAATATATCTAATAATATCCTTATTATTCTATTAGTCCTACTAATATCTAAGCTAATATAGCTAATATAAGGAGACAAGGTTTATTCTTATCTCTAGGCAATAAGCAACGCGCTATAGACTAAGGATTTATAGCTTATCTTATAAGTTCTATACTTTGATATCCATATTACTATATCCTAAGATTAATAGCTATTTTAAGCCAGTAAAAATGCTATTGCCTTCCTAGGCGCTTTTTAATAAAGTAAATTTCTTAGCTTTATTAAAGATATAGATAGTAATCCCTAAGTCTAGGATCGATGAAGTGTATAGTAGGTATTCGCCGCTTAATATTAAGAAAGCCGCTTCTACTTTTGAGATATAATATCGCGAACTAAATAGTTAATTTAGCTTCTCTAATAAGTCTTTATTTTCTTTTTATAATCTCTTATAGAGCTCTTAAATTTCCTTTTTTTCTTTAAGATATTACTCCTAAGAGTTTAATTATCTCGGGGTTAATTAAATCCTCTTTAGGGTATTTTTTAGGAATGCTACCTAGTATAATATGGAGTTTAGTCCCTTATAACCTTTTTCGCATAATATATATTGCTTTAGTATTTCTTAAGAAGGGTATAGGCGCTTAGTAGAGTCTTCTCTTAAATCCCGCGTAGAAGAGCGGCTTCGCTTTTTATCTTATAAAGGCGAGCCTCGAAATATTAGTTTAAAGCTCTTTTTTGCGATTTAATTGTTTATAGGTTTATTACCTTTCTTTTTTTTTATCTTAAATCTCTTATTAGAATTATATAGAGAAGGTTAATAGTAGGTAGGTTTTATTTTTGATCTTCTTCTTATTTTAACCTTATTTAATCTAGAGGAAAATCTTAAAATAGTGCTCTAAGGCTTCTTTAAGGTCCTCGAACTAGGTATTAGAATATTATACTTTAGCTATATATCTGAGCTTCGTAATTTATATTGCCTTCTCCTAGCTAGTAATTTATTTTTCTTAATTTATTTTAAGGTTTAAAGCTTCCTTTAGTACCTCAAAATACCTCTTTTAGGTTTATCTCTTTCGTTAGCTATTATCAATGCTATAAGCCGCTTTTAGGTTAAGGAAGAAGCTCGAGATATTATTATACTTTATGGACTTATTTATAGCTAGTAAGTATATCTCGATATAGTGTAGATTAACCTTCTTAATTATCTAATTAAATATATTATAGATATTATCTACTTATTTATTATATCGCTTAAGGTCGCTCCGGTAGAGGGTTAAATTAGCTTTATATGCCTTTTAGTCCTTTTAAATTATCTCGATAAATAATATCGCAGGGTATTCCCTATAAATGGGGCTTATATTATATATCTTACCTTCGGCGGCTATTAGGTAGTCTCTTATTTTAGGTCTCTTTAGCTCCTTCTTATAAAGAATATTAAATTAGCTTAGGTTATTAAGTCGGCCTAGATTATAGACTCGTTCCGTAGTTATTTTTATAATATAGGATTATTTAAAGGAATCTTAGTTATTTAGGCTATTTAGAAGGTAGGTCTTTGTATTTGCGATAAAGGATATAATATCGCGGTTAGGATTTTGGTATTAAGGATAGTTTAGTCGGTTTAATGTTTGTTTCGGTAATTATAATTGCCTTAAAGAAAAGTAACTCTAAGACTCTTAATTATTAAACCCGTATTAAGTAAATTAATTAATTAACCGTATTTAATTACCCGCTGCCCCTCTCTTAGGCTAATGCCTTGCGCTATTCTTAATTAAATTATGCTAGATTATATAACTTTGCCTCTTATGCTTCCGAGGCTTATTTAACTATAATGTATTGCGGAATACCCTATATATACTTATATATGCATAACCGCTTTGGTTTAACACTTACTACTCTTAATAATATCCCTCTCTTAGATATTAAAGGTAGAGGCGAACTTAACTATAGGTATCGCAGGATAGTATTCTAAGGTCTAGTTATATGCGCATTAAATAAGAATAATAAAAAAAAAAGAAATACCCCCTCCCCTATAAACCTTAAGCTTTAACCGCATTTTAGCCTTTTAACACTCTAGGGCTATAATAATAATAATAGTTAGTAATATAAATACTTAATATTATAGTAATAGTATTAACTTAATCTAAAAATATTACCTAGCTAGGGTTTTATTATAATAATACTATAAGCTAAGTCTAAGGTAATAAATAATAAAATAAACTTATAAATAATAGAAAAACTTAGAGATCCCTTTTAATTTCTATATATATATAGTAACTAATAAGTTATATATTCTAAATATATACTAAAGTCTATTATTTAAATTAGATATAACTCTTAAAGGGAAAAAAAAAAAAAAGTTTATTTTTATATTTATTAAATTTAGCTTAATTATTATTATATATATAATAAGGGGTTAGTCTCTTATAAAGGATTTATATAATTAGCTTTAACTAGGGTATTTTATATAAAAAAACTAATTTAAATCGTCTAAGTAGAGACCGTAGTATAATATACCCTAGTAGTCTTAGGAAATTATAAATATATTTATTACCGCTTTATTATTATAAATTAACCCCCTTTCTCCCTTATTTATAATAAAAGGAAAAAAGAATTTATAAAAAAAAGTTATATTATATTTAAGAGATAAACTAGTAATATATTATTAATATATAAAAAAAGAATAATTATCCTAGTCTCTACTATTATAATAAAGCCTACTAAGTATATCTACTTACCTAATTATGCTAGCAACTTTTTTAATATATCTAGACCTTAACCTAGGAGGCTTAAATTATCTATATACTATACTCTAGATAATAATAGTACTATTATAGCTCTTAGACGTAATAAGGGTTCGCGAGCGCTCTTAAGCGCTGCTTTATTAATTGCTAATAATAACCCTAATGCATTAGGGGCTAGGTTAAGTTAGCCTCTTTCGCGGAAGATACTTAGCAGCTCTAAATAAAATCTTAGCGCTAACGCGCATAATAGCCTACTATCTAGCTTCCTTCCTAATTCTATCTCCCGCCCTGTCTTAAGTATAAATACTACTAGCTTATTAATATAATATATATTATTATTACCCGAGGCGCTAGGTAATAAGTAAGGTCTTACTAATTTACCTAAGACCCTCTCTAGATATAAGAGAAAGCTTAAGAAATTTATTAGTTAATAATATATATCCCTCGTTAAAAAGGGCATACTAAAATATCTAGCCTATAAGCTTATTAAGCATTATATCTAGGTTAATAATAAAAAATATAACTTAGGGATAAATAGCTATATAAGTTATATAAGGCTACTTTTTCCTCCCTTAATAAATACGCTCTTAAGAGGCACTTAGCTCTTCTAAGTATTAACCTAGGTTTTATTAGATATATTAAATAATTAAGATAATAATAAAAATAATAATATCCTTTTATAATTACCTATTAACTTAATTTTCCTATAGGTCCCTTAGACTAATAATAAACCTATTATAATATAGCTAGGCGCTATTATATAAGTATTAAAATAAGGACTTAGTAGGGATAATAAATCTATTACCTTAGTAAAGGCCCTATAAGCTAAGCTTAGTTATAATAGACTTAAGAATTATTATCCTAAGGAGATAAATAAGGCTTTTAATACCCTAGTTATTACCTAAAAGCTATAAAAAAAGGACTTTAATAATAGGCTATCCTTATAAGAGATCTATATTATAAGCATCGCTATTTTATATAAAATATTTAGCAATTAAGGCTAAAAATAGCTTACTAATATACTAATATACCTTTATAACTATTACTTGCAACGCTATCTCGCCAACCTTAACTAAAATATAAGCAAGGTAGTAAATAAGATTTATAAGGGTAGCTTAATAATATTATCTAGCTTTATACTATATTAGGCTTAGGCTATTTAATATAATAGCCCTAATATAATAATAATTAATAATATTTAATTAATTAATATAAAGGTATTACTTATCTATAAATAAGATTATTAATTAAGCCTAGCTATAATAGGGTTAAATAAAGATATTAAAGACTTTTTTATTAAGAATAAAATAAATATTAACATAGGGCTATTACTTTTAATAAGAATAGCTAAATATCTTAATAAGAAACTTAATTTACTTAAAAATACTTTAGCTAAGAAGATCTATGCCTAGCGACTATTAATAGTAATAATAGATATCTTTAGCCCTAATAGTTATATTTTTATCTCTAAGAGCCTTTTTATATATTATAATAAGATTTATTTAATTAATAGTATTAAGAAAGAGGATAAGTTTTATAATATAGCGCTTACTATTATAAATAAGCTTTTAGTCTTATTAAAGATCTATAAGGTATTATATATATATATTATCTAGCTTATATTAAAGCCCTTTTTTCCTAGTAATAATATTATATAAAATCTTTTTAAAGACTTAAAGATCCCTAGGGTTTAGATAGCTATAAATAATAATCTAAATAGCTTATAGAAAATATTTATTTTAAAACTATTTAATATTTATATATCTCTAGGAGGTTTTATAGAGGAGTTAAGTAGTATAATAAGAGGCAATATTAATACTAAGATAGTATTAATTTACTAATAGTTTAATATCTATAAATATTATAAGGATAGTAAAGATAATAATAATAATAATAATAATAATAATAATAAAAGTAAAAAAGAAAAAGATAAAAATTATAATTAATACTAACTAAGAGTTTAAGAGAGAAATCTAGTTATTTATTAAGAGTGGGACTTAATTATATATATAATAAGGACTAGGGTCTATATTACTAATAAGTTTAAACGGATTATATAATATGAAAGTGGGGCCTGGATTATATATGCGATAGTGGGGACTTAGTCTTATTATATCTAATAGATAAACCCAACCCTAATACCTCAGTATAAAAACACCCTCCCCAAGGTTGCGACAGAAGACCTTGTCTATCGCTATCGCTATCTCAACCGGCTTCACAGGTCTGTGGATGCAAGTCACACCTTTTCTTGTCAACCCGGACAAGGCCAACCTCGGCGGAAAGATTTGCTTCGTCTTTTTAGGGCCTTCCTTGATCTACTGTACTTATTTGTTCTTCTGTCTTCCTGAGATGAAGGCCCGCTCGGTGGAGAAGCTCAAAGAGATGTTTCAGGAGCGAATTCCCGCACGGGACTTCCGAAAGTATCACCAAATTCAGAGGTATATCTTGGATGAATCTCTTGCGGAAGCCTCTTAGACTTTGTAGAGGATATCATTACAGTCTGATCGCATCTTCCAATTCAGATATCGATATGAGCCGCAAGGCTAAAGACCTACCTGATGAGTCAACGACGAGTTCAGGGGCAGTCTCGTGTTTTTATGTCTTTTCTCTGTTAGGGTTACACTGATTTCGCTAAAGGCGTCCCTCGCAATAGCGGCTAGTCCCCCGTCAGACTTCCTGTGTGCCCTCTGCTGTAGTTGCCCCCGCCATTTGGTAACCGTGACCTCTCACCTCTCGTTCCTGATCTTCTTGTCCATCACCCGTAAGACTTGATTGCGACCTAGTGTACCAGAATTTCGTTATCAATCCGACTACTTTGCGAAGTGTAGGAAGGAGAAATAAGACGGACAGCACCAGCGTGGCAATAGGATATTCGCCATAAGCCATGAAGAAGCCTAAGAGTGTTGTGAAGACAAACATGAGACTAGTGTGAAGAAAGACATAAGACCGGAGCTTAGCTGATCTTTCTAGGTTGCCTCGTCTTGCCCAGTCAAAGAGATAAAGACGATCAAGTTGAATTGATTTGTCTTCTAATCTTGCGAGGCGCTCCGTTAGAGGCCTTTCGGGAGTGTTCAACAACAACGCTCCGGGGCTTAGATTTGGTTCTCTCACAGACACACTGCTTGCTCTTGGCTGGTGCTCAGGACCATTCTGGTGCGCCTGTTGACTTTTGCGAAATTCGAGTCTCTCTTCGTAGTCTAATCATGAATCAATACGGGCATTAAATAGGGGATAAAAATCATGAAACATACCAGCCTTACTTTGCAGAGCGGCAAAGAGTGGAAGCACGAGTAGGGCTAATGGTACGATCTGACCGAACCCCATTTTGTCTCTCTCGCCCGACATGCCCGTGGTATTTGTACGAGCGGTAAATACGGCGACAATCCCGTACACATTGCCAGACCAGAGCCAGAGCATCTTGTATACAAAGGAACCCTGGCATTGATGAAAAGCCCAAGACTCGGCGACTAGGTTGACTTTGAAGTTGAAAAGAGTGCCTGAAGCAACTCTAGAGCTAAGAAAGGCTGTACCCTTCTTCTGTAGCCATGTACTAAGAAGGTTGTCTCGATTTGATGGACGAGTCGCTTCATAAAGACCTCTGAAGAACCTGGAACGGGCTTTTGGGCTTTGCTGACTTTCGATTTCATAGGCTGTAACGGCTTCCTCTTGTCTGTTGCCAAGATGGCTTCGCTGCTGCACGAGTTCCAGATCATCATCGTGGTGATAACGTCGATTATTGTCCTCGTGCGGTATCCTGGTCGGCTGGTCATTCTGATTTCTCCTTACTTGACCAGTCCCCTGCTCACGCCGTTCGCGGTTGGTTTCACGATCACGGGGTGCCCGTCGTCTGCTGACATTGCCATAGCTTCTCTCTCGGGACGGAGACACGCCCGCCCTATCACCATCACCATCCTCCTGGCGACGTTCATTGGCATCCCCCAATGGTGTCGGCGCGTATAAAAGTCGGACGATACTGATAGTGCTATGGAGAATGACTATCGGGACCGCAAGCGACACGATACAATCCAGATAGTCCTTTGCATTGATCTTGTAGTCATGTAGAGTACACCAGAAGAAGACGTGGGTTTTAGTGTTCCAAGTGGCGGAAAGTTGAACAACAAGTAGGAAGATCAACATTCCTGATCCTGCACTCATTATGAGAACTCTCATGAGCTTCGCGGTGTGATGCTCTTTGAGACGCTCTATGAAGAACGGGAAAGTTCCCAAGTGCACTGTAGATGCGAGGCATCCTAGGGCAATAATAATATTCGTCGAGTAAAGAGTGAGTTCTTCGTGGCCAATAAGCCCAGCAACGAGGATAGCAGCTTCAGAAACCAGAATCTGGTCGCTCACGGATACCATGAAGGTCATGAACGCATTGATCCGGGCTTCTTGGTCCTTGACAGTCTTGTTGCGATCGCGATTGCTGACGATCCCGAAAAGGCTTCGAACAGGCTTACTGACGATCCTAAAAAGACTTCGAACGCCCTCAGCCAGAATCACATCCGCCGTGTTGAGAAGTCGAGGAGGTACGGAAAAGGTCGCAAATGCCACGATTAAGGTTATCAGAGCGGTTAAGGATGTGGCGATAAAGGCAGTCACAACCTATAACTCGTCAGGAAAATTGGATGTTGTAGGGTTGGGTTATATAACTTTACCCCTGGGCCAGCGACATCAGCGTCAAAAGGAACCTCACCCTTGGCGACAAGTTTTGTAAGTTCCTCAGAAGAGCAATTCATTAATGCTTTGGGATTGGTTGATCAATCCGCAGGCTGGGTATGGCCAATGGATACTAAAGTCAGAGGCGTTGAAGTATTAACATCAAACTTGAAATTGTAAGCTAAGTGTCGGTATGTGAAAGGGAATGTAGTAGTCGTCAAGAATACCAAGGCAGCTCACGTTCAATGACACACCATGGCCGTGAGCATGGGGATTATATTGACGTTGAGATATTGTCTCGGCCCTACCTCGTTACAACTTGGCAAGCCCGTACTACTCAGCCTCACCCTGACGTCTTGCTTTTATTAACCACGGTCGGGGTCCCTTCCAGCTTGGGCGCCTTGATTGTCAATCGATTTTCGGGGGCTGGCTGAACATGCAGTGAACATATCGGCTGAGACACGTAGTTACACCAGTCCCCATGAGACGATAGGGAAATGACAACTCAATTACGGTGACCTTTCAAAGGCGACGATCATGGCATGGAGACGTGATATTGGTCAGGAGCAGACCCGTAATAAGCGCTGCGCTGTTTCTAGTCAACTTGGTACGACGCCACTATTGGGGGCAGAAAAATAAGGCTGTCATAACCTATGTTGGCTATACCAACTGAAAAGTCGCTTCACGGTGTTATAAAAATGACGTCTCACTACATTAAATGAGGAGGCAATTGATTAGAAGGCCGGTTCCAAGCCAAGGTGAGTGGGTTGTTCTGTATTTTATAATTCTCGTCATCGCCGACACGCTATTATGAGCTGAACCACGCCGAGAATGCTCTACATCGTGGCACCCTACCAAGCTCTATCAGGCTTCAACGACGGAAAAGAGGTCACTTGGCGACTTAGTTCTTGACCAACCCTTAGGCCTCCCTCGAACGTGAGACATTCGGTAGCAAGCCCCTGTAACCTCACAGCCCACCACCGCAGCGCGACTGAGGAAACACACAGTACCTACCTAGCCAATGATTGCCCATCTTGTCCCCCCTCGTTTCGAGTCACTGACCTGCATTTGGCTGCACTTGTCGGTCTATTATTAGTGTCACTTCACACACAATGGCCCTGTGCATCCATTACGTGACAGCGCCCCCCATCCAGCCCCTAATTCTGCTGGGTAATCATGTTTCAGATTTATCAATTAGCCTACACCCTCCGGCTGTCCAAGGAAGCTGGGCCCCCAGCAGCTGAAAAGCAGGCTATCACTTCAGTTTTCTATTTTGGCCGTCGGTTAACGGCTGATAGCATCTTGGGCACCAATGTGGACATCTGATTGTCAAAAAGGCGACCTCCCTATTCTTGTACTTTGTGTTCGCCCTATCTCCTTATTATGGCAAATAGAGTTGGTGACTCATGCTGTCTCAAAGCTGAAAGCGCTATGAAAAAACGAGGCCCTCAAATGTGAGGCGAAGCTTAAGCACATGGAGCTCGTGTTCCCGAGTGGTTGATGCAGCAAGGTATCAGCAGACGGGAAAACTGCGGTTACGGTCCTGACCATGATGACGTACATTCTGTTACTGCTGGCGAGGGGCAGTCGAGTCTCGAGCTGACTAGCTCAAAGGAGACGAAAGACATGAAGATATACTTATGTTGAAAGTGTTAATATAGATAAATACGTGGACGTTCCATCTCTGGGGCAGCCTTTGCGCCATCCATGTCAACAGGGTCTGTGATGCTGGTTCGATTTATGCCCCTCGCCTTTGATCTCTGAGCAGGAAGGGCCGTTTGTCTTTGCCTATCGGCTGAGAGAGATCCGCTGCAGAAGGGGTGTTCCAAGCGACAAGCCATATCACAACGGCGCACTCTACGGTTTTGGGGGTGCAAAGGATGGGGGCACCACTGCCACCGGAGATAAACCGCCAGCGAGGATGGCAAGCTTCATGTCGGCTGACGAAGAGGATATCACAAGAGACGACGTTGACCTCGAGTCAGGCTGTGTCCTGGAACACGAGGACACTGGGGCAGCTACAAACAAGGCTGATTTGAGCGTTGATTACGAGATCTGCGAGCTAATACCGCGGTCGCAAATTGTGAGTGTCTGAACCGCCTGACTTTTGATGTTGGGTACCCACAACAAGTTGTTGTGTCAGGACGCACTGCATGGGAGTTGAAATAAGGTAAGACCATGGGCGCCATAGCGCGTACACGCGTCAAATTCACACCTGCATATTGCCTTGATTATCTTAGTTGAAGGGCGGTTCTATCTGAGGAGAAAGAAATAGTTGTATTATGCCACCTGTTATTTAATTAGGCACTGTGTTAGCATTGGGATATGATGCTATGATATATTGGAAATGTGTTCTTTGTTCTAGTTGAAGCCGAGATAACTCAGCCAGAAGATAGGGATATGTACCCCGTTCTTTATTTCATCCTTATCGTATATGCACTAAACTCTTGTTGGTGATCCTCCTGCTGGCATTCTACCGCTATTCCCGCCCACCCATTTCCAGACCCGCCTCCTCCTGAAGACGGATGGCCTGCACAAACTGCTTCATAGACTAGATGCTGTTACTATCTTTTACGTTAACTACGTGGCCGCCGAAGTCCCCTGCTCCCTCGTCCTCAAGAAGTTCCACCCTTCCCGCATGATCCCTCTCCTCATCTTGTGCTGGTCTTGCGTCCTCATCGGCACGGGATTCATGCATAATGTCGGCCAACTCTACGCCTCGCGTCTCCTCCTCGGTCTCTTCGAATCGGGCATGTTCCCCTGTCTGGCACTATACCTCTCAACCTTCTACTCGCCCGGCGAGCAAGCCTTACGCATCTCTTACCTCTTCGTCTCTGCTGCCCTAAGTGGATCATTTGGTGACCTCTTTGCCTACGCCCTTCTCAAGCTGGACGGTGTCGGTGGTCTCGAGGGTTGGCGCTGGCTCTTCATTATCGAGGGTTGCGCTTCTGTTCTCGTCGCGGCGTTTACATACTTGATGCTCCCCGACGACTTTGAGCACGCAAGGTTCCTCAACGAGGACGAAAAGTCAATGATGCGAGTTCGTGCCGAGATTAATGCACTATACAACGGCAAGCCAGACTTTGACTGGGAAGAGGTCATGCGCGCAGTCAGGGATCCGAAACTCTACATCTCGTATTGGTCGCAGTTCATGGCGGATATCTGCTCGTTTGGTCTGAGCTCTTTCTTGCCATTGATCATTCGCAGCTTTGGATATGGTGTTGTTACGACCCAGTTGTTGACGATTCCTGTCTTCTTCTGGACCAGCGCGGCATATATTGTGGTCTTGTACCTCAGTGACAGGTGGAAGCAGAGGGCGTTGTTCATGATGCCCGCCGCTTTGGTTACGGCTGTCGGGTATGCTGTCAACATTGGTGTGCCCATGGATCAAAGGGGTGTGCTGTACTTTTCGACGTTCCTCATTGCACCGGGTGTGTACATGATTGTTGGATTGAACTGCGCGTGGCTGTTGAACAGTCATGCGCCATACTACAAGCGTGCCATGGCCATCGGTATGAATCAGTCCATTGGAAACACTGCCGGCATTGTGGTAAGTCCTCTTCTCATGTATTTCCCCGAATCATGAAGCTAACAAGTCTAGGTTGGCTAAATCTTCCACACAAAGCAGAACGGAAACTACCTCATGGGTCTCAGCGGCTCGCTCGCTGCCGCTTTGCTGGCAGTCCTCGGTCATGCCTCACTCTACATCTACCTTAAACGCGAGAACAAACGGCGCCAGAATCTCACCGAGGAGCAACGGGAGGTCGAGATTACCGCTGGGAAAAGTGGCGATTTCCATCCTGATTATCGCTATGCGCTGTAAGCTTGACATTCGTGCCTCCGTAGCCTCACTTGCCATCTCCCTTGCCGATATCTCAGGTTCTGGGGGGTTGCCCACGGCCTTCCAAGGCCGTTTTCCTGCCCCCCGCTCGCAACCTCGTGCAAGTGTCCCCTTGAGTGCCTACATCAACATACCATATAGCAGGCTGACGAGGAGCGATGGAACTATATAGATATAACAACCTGTACTAGCACATATTTAGGTTAAAATGCATAATCATCTTGAAGTTTTACTTTTTGATTAGTTCAATGCATAATAACACACTGCTGCCATGTCTGAGCCAGCTATGATGTGTCCTATATCATACTCGCAGAGTCTTACCCGCAAAGCCTCCACAACTGCCTCAATCGACTCAATCTAGGTGCTGGTGCTGGTACTGGAACAGGGCGCCGTTCTCCCATCAGCAACCACCTAATCGCTGTCCAATACCCACTCCCGGGCAGCGCCTGGCTGGGTATCTCTATCTTGCTATGTACCACATTTATGATAGACATCTCGCCATCAGAGGGCCAGTGAATACACGCCCGATCTGGAGATTCTCCATGGTCTAACAAGAACTTGATAGTAGCCAGTCTCTTTTCCAGCGGAATCTGATCCACATCATTATCAGTTTTGCCAAATATTGCGTTTTCCAGGGGCGAAATGCATTTTCTTGAGCTCAAACTTGTCAAACTCTGATCGGAAACCTTGTGCTTCAGATACGGCATCACACAGAACCGTGCGGCCAGACCAAAGAATGTACTTTCATATACGCCACCTTCAATATGCGTGATCCAGGGCACTTCTTCTTCGTCATAGGCTTCCTGTAACATGTCATCGAATGCGTCGAGTGCCGATATTAGTTTGGGGCGGTTAATTGTAGAGTCTGCAACCCGAGATGCGTAAAGCATCGTCCTCTCAGTCAAGCCCTCGCCGGACAGGCGCAAGTATGCACTAGAGCGCCTGAGGATGATGTTTGTCCTGAGAAGAACAAGGTTAGGATCAAAGTCTTGAGGAATTGTGAGATTGATCCGTGCCCAAACTTCAGGCGTCGCTGCCCAATCTCGAGCCGTTCGGTGCAGAAAATCGACAATGCCGGAGGAAGACATCTCCAGGATCCCCCTTGTATTGCTACTCAAACGGCGTTTGATTATGTCGTCGATACCAGACCTTGCACCGTCTCGAGCCAGCACAGACTCGACGTCAAAAGTGAGAGGTAGGCTATTATCAGCCAGCCACACTGTGAGAGCATCTGGAGGCTCATGTGCTGCGCGTACAATCGCCAGAAGCGTTGACGAGTCTGACACAATATCATCTTCAATGTTGTTCCAGATGGAAGAATATAGATCGGCGATGTTGCTCGGGAGGGCGTTGAGAAGGGCTTGGAGGTGGTGCAGGCCACGGCCCTGACTGGCGGCATGGAGGAGGCTCTTGACAACGAGTGTCAACCAAAGAAAAACACCATTCGCCTTCTCGAGCAACTCTTTCATGAGAACTTCAGTCTCGTTTGGGAAAATAAATTGCAGCTCCAGGAACCCGCGAGTAGCTTCCATCCTAGACATAGCGTAATGTTTCATGTCAGGAAACGTCAGGTCTTGCATTCGAAGCTTTGGGTGCCGATGGAGTACGTCATCAAACTCACTCCACTCACGGCTTGCCATGCATACCTTGGTCCCTTGCTGAGAATAAATGACTCGAAGAGGGTCGAGAATTTGCTCCTTGATCTTGACGGGCTCGACTTGGAACTCATCGAGACCGTCAATGAACAGAGCCAGGGCCATGGTCTTCCCACATTCGCCGAGAAGATGTCTCAAAGACTCCTCCAACTCCCACATTTCCCATTTGGGCTGCTCGACAGCCTCTCGCGAAATACGGAGCAAAGACCACCGCCGAGGAGCAACCCAAGGGACTAAGGCAGGGTTGAGTTTAAGTGACTGAAACAAGAGCGTCCTGATAAGCCCTTGGCGGGATTTCTGCCAGTCGGAACCGGCATTCCAGGCGTAATAGCTTACAGTCAAGAGAGGGAGCTTTCCAGACCAGCTTTCAAGCTCGCCTCTAAGCTGTGGGTGTTGGAGGATGAACTTGAGTAGCGTTGACTTTCCGGATCCAGGTTTCCCGGTGATCCAGTACGGCTCGTTGGTCTTGTCTCTCAGCCATGTTGGAAAGCATGACCATGGC
This sequence comes from Fusarium duplospermum, assembly GCA_003946985.1. Lineage (NCBI taxonomy): Eukaryota > Fungi > Ascomycota > Sordariomycetes > Hypocreales > Nectriaceae > Fusarium > Fusarium duplospermum. Next base: position 13,526 of record NKCI01000062.1, read on the forward strand.
TGACTTCTTTCGCGCGCCTCGACTTTTCTTTCAAAGACCCAGGAGAAGGTTTGCTGATATGCTTCAGGAATAGCATCCTCTCGGCTTCGAATGTCTCTGAACTTGAGACTGTCTGTGATAGCATGACAAAATTGCCAGTCCTCTTTTAGGCGTTTACTGAGCCACTCCGCTGTTTGCGCATCATCCCTGGGTTTCCAGTCCTCATCCCATAGATACTGTACCAGCTGATCGTGTACACGTTTTCCACCCAGGGTAGACGTGCTAAACATGGCAAAAACAGCGTCTAGTCCAATATTTCTGGTCGCAAAAGCTCCGTGACCCAGGTTTGGACTCAATCTGGTCGTCGAATCTCCGTCTGAATGTTTACTGAAACGTCCCAAAACCCCCGTCATCTGGTCCAAAAGGCCATCAAAGCGGACGATCCTTGATAAGCTTCCATCTGACTCTGCCCTGGCTGTGTGTTAGCGCCTCTTGAAGTGATATGTTTAGACGAACCTACCATAGTGAAAAGGGGGTAAACATCAGCATTCGGTTGCGGACACTTCGAAACTCATCAAGCGCATTCCACCTTTTCTCAGGGGTCCAAATGTCCAAATAGGTGAGACCACTCGACACTAAAGATCCAACCACGGCCAAAAGTTCCCGTGCCATGCGACCGACATCCTCCGAGAGGTTGGACATGTGCTTTTCTGTTTCCAATGGGGCCTCTACCTGTCCATGTAAAATAGCGTTTTGTATCCGTTGAGAGGCGTTGTCTAGTTCCTTTGAGTGTTCCCTTGTTGAAGTAAGTAGAGAGTCGCAAATCGTCTCACAACGTATATTAACTTACGATAACAGACAGAAAATTGTGAGGATAATCACTCGATTCTGAACAGACTCAAATCGCCCAAAGACTGCCTCGTCTATTTTGCCCACGTCACTGACGACGATGGGCTCGGGGTGTGAAGGGTATAATGCGGCCTGGACCTCCTGAGAAATTTGGGCAACCTCTTGATTCAGCTTACTGAGAGCTTTGGTTGCTGTAGCGTGAAAATTTGACCGAACTTTCGATCGAACACTTCTAAAGACGTTTGGCCCTCTCCTGGGTAATGGTTAGAGCCTGCAAAAGAGAGGAATTCATTCAACCTACTTCCAGTCAAGAATCGTCAATGAAAGGATGCGATGGCGCAATCCTTTAATGCGCTGAAGTAAGATAGTGTTGTTACCGTCGCCCAAACGCTCAGTACTCCACATGGTAGATTTGAAGCTGCAATAGACATCATCGAATTGATTGCATAAGTCGCACAATTCTTTGCTGGAGTCAGAATGGGCCAAGTCCTCTTGTATCACATACTTGATAAGCCCAGTTAATTCGGCCAAGTCGCCTGGTTCGGGCGTCGGTGGAATCCCGGTGCAGTTTAGGGACAGAATGCGAGTACCAAAATCCACAAATTCGACAACGGCGCTCAATGGCCCTAAAGCGGGAGCCATTTCTTCGGGCGATGGGACTACGACATGGGACGGTTGGTAATAATTGAATTCTAGCAGTGGCCCAAAGTCAGTTTGGTCTCTGATACATTCCCCTCTATAGGTAGGTTTTAGCTGGCCGTACCAAAATTCATTGTGCCCCCTTGCGAGTTATACTGGTTGGCTCCGAACGCGTTAAGTTGGCCCTGTCCGTGGTTCACAGCCTGATATCCATGTCCTCCCTGGGCGATATGTTGGACGGTCCCGAATGTCCGCGTGTAGTCAAACTCTGAGTCTGGCACCGATGGTTCAACTTGGGACATCTCATTAATGGAATCTTCCAGCCGACTAAGCTGGCTCTGTGTTGCCGTTTTGAAGAGCTGGTTAACGGCCAAGTTTTCCAGCCCCTTCATGAGGTCTTTCATCAAACTCTCAACCCGGTGGCCTTTGCCTAGTCGCAGAACTCTTGCGCGATAGAATTCCACGATCGATCCGTTCTTTCCATTCTTGGAGTGTTTTTCGATGTCCTGGAAGATTTGCAGCAGCGAGTCGGCATTTGTTTTACATCTGCCCACAGTGGTTTGAACTGGAACGACTGCCGATTCGTCGAGAGTGCTATCTTTCAACAGCTGTTGGACATTCTGCAAGGTCTCTTGTACGAGAGGCAGATGGTGTTGTACTTCCTCGAAGGCTTTTGGAAGTCCTTGGAGATGTTGGATGGCGTTATATGTCAGAGGAATTGCTTGAACGACGGTAATGGTGGACGCAATGATACTGAGAAGGTCCATCATCACCCATCAACAAAGCTGGCTGTGATGAATGGGAGTCTAAGCAGCAAGAGAAATGATGGCCGCGGACGGGGGCGTATATTCTACCAAAAGAGAGACGACACCATAATACTGAACAGATCCATCTATCCCCCGCTTGGTAGGATGTGAACTTTTTTGTAATTTCCTCTCTGAGGGTTGAAAATGAGGCTGTGTAATCGAATAGTTGGTCGCCAAGTGTCAGCACGACGCCACAATATGCACTCCAAAAACGAAGCGGTCTGAAAATATGGACTTGACTCGTCGAAGAGCAGCCCTGACCATGGCCAGGTCCAGACTCTGCGGATGGCAGCAAACCGCGGGGTTTTATTGGCACTCTCATGTGAGAACCTGTCGGCTGTCTGGCATTTGCTAAAGCGGTTGGCGAAAGCGTAGTCATCATTCGAAGAGTTACATCCACCTCCCTCCCCTACAGGGTGTGGTGTGTGTGATGTAAGGCTTCAGTCACATTGGGCTCGGGCCAATTCCTCTCTTAGCCTTCGCAAGTGTCATGATTTTCCCCCATTGTTACAATAGGGAGGACCAAGGTGGCTTGCCCATATGCACTACCATTGCTCAATGAGAGAACCTAGCCTCGATGGAGGACTGATTTTGCGGAACGAGTCACCCCTCAGATTCCCAGGTTCTGCCACAGTCCCCCACTTCCAGGAAAGAGGCACGGGTTTAAATTTCATCGATCTTCTGGCTCAGTTATCGCATCGCGGGCCGGTTTTCAGATATAACAAAGAACAGATTTCCAATAACTACACCACAGCATCATATCCCAATGCTAACACATTGGAGTAACCAATACGCACTGACAGGACCGTATCAGAATACACACAGTTAGAAAAATGGCATCACTAATTCATTATAACCGATGACTGAGTCTATCTCTTACTCCGTAGCCTCCATAGCTGCCTTGCTTGACAGCTCTCCTCCGCTGGCACCGTCTTTGATCCATCCTAAACCCTAGAAATCATCCTTCTTGTAAGCCCTGCTCCAAGATGCGCCATGATCCCGCTCGCCAAAAGAGAGGAGATTCCAGCTCCCCGTGCAAAGTCGTATGTTGACCATCCCTTAGTTCTTGGCAATTACAATAGTGGTGACTGCATATTGTTAGCCAACTAATTCACAACGTATGACTAGTTTACCTACCCTGTTGAGCAATGACGGTGATCTGAGGGACCAAGGACTGATCAATAAACTGGGCCAGATTGACGCGGCCAAGATCCCGAATGAGGCCGAGGTCGACGCTGCCGAGCGAGAGTCTTGACAGGTCGAAGCTGTCGAAGATGCCGGTCTGGGCGATCGAGAGAACAGTCGAGAGTTGCTGAAACTGCAGAAGTGACTGAAGGTCAAACTCCTTGGAAAGAAAGAGGTCCTGGAAGACGACCACGTTGAGGTTGTTCCTGCGACCAAGGGTCTGGAACAGACCAAGATCAAGATCGTTGACTTTGAGCAAATAGTTGAGATCAACCTGGCCGAAGGCAAGGTTGTTGTCACGTCCGCCCTCGCGACCATCGCGTCCGTCGCGTCCGTCACGTCCATCTCGATCCTCACCACCGTCACGGCCATCGCGGCCATCACGACCGTCGCGACCGTCACGGCTTTCGTTGAGGGCGGCCCGAGCCTGGAAGGCAGGGAAGCCTGGGGCGGCGGCAGCAAGAGTGGCGAAGGCGGCAACAAAGATGGTGGAGAACTTCATCTTGATGATTTGGTTGGGTTAGGTTGTGAGTGAGTGGGTATCTTTCGAATTAGAAGAATAATATGAAATGCGAGCACAGCTCAAAAGATCAGAGAATGTTGGTTGAAGGAGTGGAAGAGAATAACGAGCCCAGCTAGACAAGTCAGTTTTTCCGTATTCGTCTGATGGTACAATAGATGAATCTGGCTTACCTCTAGAGAATGAATGGAGAATGAATGAAGGCGTTCGACACAAGACAGATGATGGAGCTGTTGTTGATTGCTGAGATATCAGGACGGACATGACATCTTTATATCAAGAATCCACGAAGTGAATGACAGCATTTCATCTTGCCCCAGATGAATTTCATCATCGCGTCTAGCACATAACTTTGATCGATCACAGGGCTGCGTCAGAAAACGAGCCCCCTCTTACCGGAAACATCAACTCCCGAAGGCCAAGATGGACGGCATGGGAGAGATGCACCTCGTCACGCTAGCAAGTGCGCACTACCAAGGTAAGACAGACACATGGCTACGGAAAGTTCAGAAGCCGAACAAGAAAGGAATTAACCTTATATGGTGGAGTGCGGCAGGGCTGGGACACTCGAGGGCCTGGTGGAACATGATCGTAAGTTGATGGCAGTATCCGATCGTCCAACCGTTTCACATCACTCCCTGTAATTCATCGGATGGCCGGAACGTTCTGCGCTCTGTGCCTGCATGATTGTAAACCGTCGATCCAACAACGGGACGACACCGGAAGGTTCGCTAAAGTCCCCAGATATTCCTTGTGTGTCAGCAGGGGTCCAAGTCTCACATTGACTCGTCCCGTCTTGGATTGGACACTTCGCGTTTCGGCACACCGATGGAGAAGCACGAATTGACGCGGATCGGCATCGCGTGTCTCAGAGCCGCACCAGATGCGACGCTAAGACGGGCCAGTAGTTACCGGTTGGATAATATGCATGGGAGTTGGAGTTTTACTCACATAATTGCTTACCCATCAAGCACAGTCAAACATTCAGGTCGAACAGAGATGATTCACCAGGACGCGGTCAATACAAGTTAAACGCAGTCCATTCGGCTCGGATGGACCTTACTCAACCCATAGGAACACGCACTCGACCTCGGCTACAAATACAACTTGGTTACGCTTAACAAGTTTAAGCATATTACCAGACATGACTTGCACCCTATTCAAGACAAGGCTAGCATCCCGTCTGCGGACATAAACTGTCGTTGATGTGATGATCAATGACGCCCAGATAGCCTACCAATATATATACTTCCGTCAGATAATACGGACGCAACCATCCCCATCCTCATCCCTGGATATCCCACCACTATATAAATGTATACGATTGAGAAGGCAGGTCCATGATTTGCCACATTCCCTTGACTTTGTTCAGAACTTTATAAGTTTGTGTCTCCTTGTCAGCTTGCTCAAAGTCTTGGTCCTGGTGCCCGGGTTTCGTGATAACACCATCTCCCAGTGCCTGTCCTTTAGTTTTGCTCCCTAACACAAGAGGTTTCTGTAGTGCGTTGTTACTGTCATCAACTGGGAGTTTCTCCCTCTGTCGTTCCGTCAACTCAGATTCACAAGCCTTGCCTGCGGAGCTTGACTGGATAGGTGGAATGTCGGATGACTGCTCTTTTTGGACCACCCAGCATATCCTCATGCTTCGCATGTCCGGATGCGGTAGAATTTCCCATTCCGAGTTGTAGACAGTCGATACAAGACACGGTCCATCCACGTCGAACACAGATGCCAGAGTCTCGACACGACGTTGCTCCGCCGGAAAGCGGTGTACGCCAGTGCCCAAAGCAACGGCAAAGGTCGTCATAGAGCCAGGATTGATGATTGGGAGTCCACGTTGAAGTTCTCCTTCCAGGTAGCTGGAGATGATGGTATCTTGGACCATGAAGCCCATCATTTGTCGGCTCAATTGCCGGCCCAAAATGGAGTCAGTCCCCTTCTGCTGGTCCTTTTCGGCTTCTGCACTGGAGGAACCCGGGTCGTGACTAATCGAGTCCTGCATCATCATGATCGTGTTGGTGTCGCGTTGGTAACGACCAACCCAGAGGTATCCATCTGACATGATGCGATCAAATAACCAGACCTGGTGGTATTGCATGTTGAGACCCTTGTCAAATTGCAGGGTCTCAAAAGGGCGTGTGACGACATCGGGGTGATCGAACAATGCTTCAGTGACTTCATCTGGAAGAGAAGGGCTATTCTCAAGCTCATCGACACGCATGGATTGCCAAATGCTGTTGGCTGCACCGATCGCACTCGGCATGGTGTCTTGTTGGTTCAGTAGACATCGTAGGATGTCGAAGAAGATTCTGCCAATGCAGCTCTGCTTCTCTGGCTCCGCTTCAACCCGTTCGGCGGGTAAAATCGAAAAGACATGGACCCCTGTATGGTCGATGCCACCCCAGATTTCAGAGTCATCAGCAAGAGATCCTCTCTGCAGGATCTCAAGATTCGCTCTCCTGATGACATCTGAGCTTGCAAAATGTGTTGAGAGTGAAGCACGACGGGTTTGGTACGCTTCATCTGTTTCGTCCTTTGGCTTATTGAAAGCCAGGGCAATGCACTTCATCCTTGCCCAGGTCTCAGCCCACTTGAACTTCACAGGCGTGAGGTCCACTATTTCTTCAACCTTCCACAGGTAGGCAGGAAAACGGCCCATAGCAGAACTGTCAGTGTGAGGTTTAAGCCTAGCGCCAAAGAAACCACGCGCTGTGATATGATTGACTGCATTGGAATTGGTGTCGAAGGGATCAAGCCAAGCAGGGCTATCTCTGGTTGCCCTCACCTCAGGTGATACCCGTGGGTCAGCTGGAGGAGCGTATATTTCAGGTATGAGGAGCGAAAAGTCACCATTCAGAATGGCCAATGTCAGGAGAGCAGCCCGCAGCGACTTGCATCCCCTTTCAATTGCAACCGTATCCAGGCGAATCTCATAACAGCACATGTTGGCCATGATGGCGATACGGTCCCTCACATCTCGGCAGCCTCTGGTCTTTAGAAGCGTCAATGCCCCAGCCGCGTCCATCCGGTATTGTGTGTTCTGGAAACCACTTGTGTGGAAAAGTGAAACCTGGATTGGAAGGCTCTGTCCAGTCATGACAGCTGGAAATAGTTGCTCGGCCCTTTCGACAACTCGCGCATTGCGTTCCGCGGCAGCTGGGTATTGTAGGGTGGCACCGAAAGCAAGCCAACGTGAACGTCGCTGAATGACTTGCTGGGCAGACTTGACGATTTGATGGAAGTCATTTACCTGAATGCAGATGACCTTCGACTCGATACCGCGCTCTTCTGAATCCAGGGAATGTCTCGTACTTCCTAAACGATTGTGGTTAAGGCGGAAGTGTGATGGATATGAGATGCCGGCGGCCCGTTGGAAGACGAGGAAAAGACGTCTCCCCGCGCTGAGCATCTCCTGTGCAACCCAAGCACGTTCATACCAGCGCTCTTGAGAAACCCGATCAAGAAAGTCAATGACATGATGAAAATCGACACATCGTCCGGCTGAATAGTCGGGCTGCATTGCAGAACGGATGGCGTTAACTTGCAACTGGTTTGAGAGTTCCAATGAATGAAGACCTCCAGTAACCATAGCACGACTATAAAGGATGTCCATCGATTGAACACCAATCTGTTGTTCGTCCTTGTCATACTGAGGGCTTGTTTCTTTGGGTTGCGGTAAGCATTCCTGGTCAATCCAGATCATCCGAAGTCCCAGGGAATTGGCAGTATCGACAGCCCGATCAATAACGTCGTCAAGGGCACAGTTCTTTCGTGTAGTCCCATCCAAGTCACGGACTTGATAGTGCCGCTCCTCCTGAATGTCATTACCCTCACCATCTTTCTGTGGGACCGGCCAGCAGTAAGATACCGCGAGGAAATGATAGCAGTTCGAGTTCAATCCGAGCCATGACTGGGGAAAGTGGTCCCTAGGTCTGAAAAGGCGGAACTTCTCGGGTTTCCATCTGTGAGGGAACTCTGGACACGACAGGCAAATCGGGCACTCGTCATCCTGACTCGTTTGGACCTGTTTTTCTTTATAATTTTCGTTACTGACTGTCTCCTTGGGATATCTCAGAAAATTAAACTCACTGTCGTCATCACCATTGTCCCCTGTTTCATCATATATCAAGAACTTGCAATCTCTTAAGGCCCAAGCGAAAGCGTCGAGCCTTTCAACTCGAAACTGGGCGATCTGAGAGATCTGCTCCATCTCGGAAGGCCCAAAGGGAGTAGTGTCGGGATTCTGAGTGACATCATCTCTCATTCTATCCATGGTACTGGCTTCTATCGGGACTTTGGATGGATTTGAAGTGAAGATAATAGTGGTGAGTGATGGGAGACAAGTCGCGATACTGGGGCGTCTTATAATGATTTCTACCGTAGGATCTTACGAATCCAGATATTCTAGTGTCGCCACGAATGCCATTTTAACCAATACGCCAGCAGTGTTCCTACTGTTTCACGGAAAAGTGCAGGAGTGCCCGGGTTCCGTGAGATCTTACGGACATTTGCTAACCTACTGATGGATGCATAACTCTGCCTTGCACCGCCTCCTAGCTCTTTGTCCTCCCACAGTGTTAAAGATATATGCATGGTGTCATATCTGCATGAATCGCTGCCTAAATCGAGTTTCTAGGCGATGTATGTATGTTTTTGAGCATTATACTTTGGGGGTCGTTAGCATAGGCCTGCCTGGATTGTATTCCGAAACTTAATGTTTCAAATATTAATCTAGCTTACCTAGTTGGAAAGGTTCAGCAGCCTCATAGTGAAGGATTCTGCCATGACGACACTCATGTTGAACCCAATAACTCTCAGACAATTCATTATCGACAGATCGGCGAGGCTGACTGCAGTTCATGCATGTCCAAGTCACAAGAGCACTTGAAATCATATTGGGAGCATGATTCGGACCAATGCATAGCTGACGTGTAGTGGCGTAGACCTATGACGCTTCTACATTCTACTACAAGTAGAGAATCAGGCTCCCAGAAATCAGGCTGTAGCCATGAAATAAAGAACTGCCAAGAGTAAGCAGAACGCCACAATATGCACTTGAGGTCAAAACGGTTGGATACTATTTGCAGGATAGATACTACCACAAAAAACAACCTTACCCATGACGTAGTCCACACTCCACTTGGAGTAATGAACCGCGTATTTCCTGGTAACTTCTCGTTCGTCTTTGCTGGTTGAAACACTCGACCGAGAAGTGGGTGGTCAGCCTTGGAATCAGGCTCAGCCCGATCCCCCTTTGAGTAGATGCGTCGGCGGATCCTCTGAAATCCTCATAGGTTTGACTCATTCTTGTGAAAGAGAAACCAAGGGTTAGCTGAAGATGGCTGGTTTTTGTCAAGTTTTAGTACATTTTCCAGGAAAGGGGCATCCGTCGGGACCCCTTGTAAGACGTCAAAACAGACTTTTTCTCAATATTAAGTACTACAGAGAGTGTAGGGAGTGTAGTTAATATGATTGCGTGCTTTAAAGTCTGATATCCCTATGCTATTCCATCGCTGAACACAACTCAAGCACAGTCCCACCACCACCAATCATTCTGAAGGGGATAGTTCCTATTTGTTGCCCTCAAAAACCGAATTGCCACATGAACCAATCCAGCATGGCAGTGTGCTCCTGCGCCGGTCCACTTTAGATGTTGGTGGGTCCAAGGGCAGTTCTCCGTGGATTGAATGATCCTAGCCAAGGCCTCGAGCCTCCTTCTCGAGATCAACGGAGTCGTCCAAGAGATAAGGACTCGGCCGCATCCCAAAGGCTGCCATCTCCCGTTTCTCCAAGCCGATGATGAACTGTATTGCGGTCTTCAAGGTTGTTTGCACGCAATCGATAGTGTCATAGACATGTCGGTCATGACGTATGGCGTCGAAAGAAATAGGGCCGCTCAAGCCCTCAGTGCATCCGGTACGCACTAAAGATACGGGGATATTCCCAATATCGTCCGATGTCAAAGGCCCTTCCGTGGGCCCCAGTGTTTGATCCAAAACAATGAAGACGGCCTTGAAGAGAGGTTGTAAGATATACCTGCGGCTGAGCTCCACAAGTAACTCGTCTTTCCTGTCTTGCCACTTCTCTGAAGCCTTTGTAGCCCTGTGTTCGGATTCATTGTGAACCATAACGGAGGATGAAGATGAAGGTGTCGACGGCCAGCTAGAGGAGCAACGTAGACTTTTTATCCTTCCGGGGATAATGAAAGGTGTCATCTTGTATAGAAGACGCACCTTTCTATCTGATTCTTTGTGGCGGTTGCCATAGAAGTCAAAAAATAAGGTTACGGTGTTTTACGGTATTGGGTTTTAATACCGTCATGTCTTGATAGCTATTTTTTTTGTTGTTGTGGCTGATGGCTTTTGACATCATTGCAGCCTAGGTATATAAAAGCCTTTGTAGAAGATGATAAACACGTAGCCAGCAGGTCGTCTGGGAGTCGTCCGAAGATGTCGGCCGATAGGTCTTGACAAAGATTTGTATGGAATCCAGCGATATCCGTCCGTGTTGGCCTGGCTGTGTCCGTCTCCCATACTAGGGATATACTTTTAGCCACATAGCGGCCGTATTCGATATCAGTCTCGTATGGTTTGAACCACTGGCGGTACAGCCATATATCCATAAACTTCCAAATTCCGTTGAGAAGATCTGATCCTTGCCGTTGGGGATCCAAGAGATATATGGCGGTGGATTTGTTGTGGTAGTCAAGAATATGTTGAACAGCCCAGCCTCTTGACTGGGGTGTTTCAAATGACCAAGACACGGGGTTTTGTTCTCCAGCCCGCAATCTGAAGCATGATGGCTCTCGAGAAAAGCATGCGAGAACTTCCATTCGATGACTCTTTTCTTTAATACCACGAAGCTGATGCAGAATTTCGTTTCTGGTCTTGTAGGGCCCTTGGCATGCCCCAAGACGGAGGCGCCGGCGAGTCATATGCATGACATACTAAGCATCCCGGCGATCTTATGTCTATGAGAAGTCGAGTGCGTTCATCTTAGGTTAGGCGGGTGATGGGAGGTTCAATTTCGTTTGACAGAAGAGTAAAAACGTGATCTTTGTTATAGTTGAAGCTCAGCTCTCGATGGGACAACTGAGCCAGAAGATTGAGATAAGAGGAAAGCTGAGGATCAGGTGAAATATATGCCTGGACGGGATATGAGTCATGGCCTCACAAGAGAAAGTTTGAGCCGTATGTTTAAACCTAAAGAGATCACGTAAGGTTCGTTGAGGTAGAGTGTTGAGTGTAGAAGCATCTGCAGAGCATATTTTGATATTGACTTTTGCGTTGAAAGGCACTGGGCATGACGGCTTGTGTTAAAAACTGTATATCTCTCGCTGGATTGCCTTGGTTTGCCTTTTAGTATGCTATGGAAAATAACTTAAAAAGAGCAGACAAAGGCGCCAGGCGAGCTTAATATAATGCAAGGTTTACTTCTTGTGGCTGCTGCAAGGCAAGGGTCAAACTTGTAATATCAAGGTTCTCAACCACCTGATCTACAATTTGTCTTATCAAGTCAGGGCCATCAAGTAATCAGGTCTCGGGGACAAAGAACTCGATCAATGAGATTCTAAATTCTTCATGTATTAAAAGAAAATAAGAAAATCCTATACACCCGCTGGCTCGTTTGCGATTAATTACTCCAGGTGCGTCTTAATAACCTAGTAAACCCACCTATATATCCTCTGTGGTACAGATCTGACGTCTTTGTCCCATCAAACTTAAATCTCCTGTCCGAATGCCGGGTATTGAGGTGCGAGGATACCATCGCACGAGTATCGGACGACATATGGGCTAGAAGTTGCCTCGCTGCCAACAACAACTTGGCCACTAGGGGACGTAATAGTGAACTGGAATCCACCACCGTACTGGGCTTGGCCATAGACAAACCGGATAGGCACATAAGCACCACCTGGGATGGTAACACTGAAGGATGCCGACCCAGCGATATGATCAGGCTGGTTGTAGCGAGCCTTGGCATCGGCATTACCCTCACTCCAGCCAGCATAGGCCTTAGCTCCAACCCAAAGGTAAACAGCGTCATTGGCGTAAGGGATATTGAACCGATAGGTTCCGGTTTCACAGGCATAGAGGTAGGCGTGGTGATTCAGGGCGAAGTAGTCCAAGTTAAGGTCTGCCGTTGAGCCGTAAATGGGACCAGGAGCATTCTCAGAGGTGGGTTGGTAGAGACCCCCGACATATGGCGTGGTACCAACGTAAAGAGGGTTTACCGTCTTGAATGAAACGGGATGAAAGTTCGAGTAGGTAGTATCGGTGTTCTGGGCAGGGTTGGTGTAGTAGGCCCAATCGAAGCCGAGGTTGTTGCAGGTGATGGGGGTAGGGCAAGCCGATGCGGTCGTAGTGGTTGACTCGACAGTCGTGGAAGATGTGGTCTCCATGTCAGTAGTGGTGGTGGTAGTGGCTGGCTCTGATGTCGAGGCCGCAGAGGTGGAGACCTCGGTTGTCGTCGAAGAGGCCTCAGATGTTGACGAGAGCTCAGTTGACGACGTCAGCTCGGCAGTGGTGTCGACAGAGGAGATGACGGTCGAAGACGCAGACTCGGTTGAAGAAGTCAGTGCGGTCTCAGTGGACTGAGTCGTGGATGGTCGGCAAGGCCCAGCCTGAACTACAGTCAGGCTGGCACAGGCCAGGGCAGCAATGAAGCTCTTGGCATTAACCATCATCAAGGTAATGAACGAAAGACAAAAGTTGGACTAAACGAAAGAATGGAGTTGTCGAACGAGGAAAACGGGAACATTAGCTCCCGCCTTGGAGCTCCTATTTATTAGGGCGCAACACATCGGGAGCCCGTTGGGTTCGATTCAATAGCCTTTCAATAGCTCTGGACGAGTGGAGTTGCAATAAGATCTTCGCATGAGACTATCGATCTGGCCCGCTTCTAACCCCAGCTCTCAGCTCGTGTTCCTGGGTTGGTGCGGCGTTAGCGGCCAAGCGCTTATCCACAAGAAGATGGAGCTGACTGCTCACCGTTTACCCTAATTTCCGCCATCCGTTTGTTGAACCTTGCCACCAGCCAATGTTGATCTCAATAACGAATGCAAAGCTGGCCCTGGCGGCTCTTCTCCTCACAAGATGGGCAAAGCCGTTGAGTAAGGCGTAGGCGCGCGCTAGAAGAGCCCCCGCAGACAGTAAGTAGGTAGTCTCAAACCAGCTGCTTGTAGGAAAGGACAAGAGGATTGACATACAACAAGGAATATATACAAGTAGCACCACTTTACCATCAACAGCCTTTCTAGGAATATTCCTCCCGAAGTTTGATCACCAGCCTAATACGTCTGATACGCCGACTCGCCGCCCAATAGCCACACCCAATCCAGCGGAAATCCTTGGTTAGAACTATCCATTTCTGGTAGCCCCCAACGCGACTGAGGCATCTCGTCGAAACTTTCTCCTCCCATGGGCTGGATCTCGGGCAACTCTGTCAACTCTGATAGCCCGGTCGCGGTCGGATTGCTCCCAGACGCTTGGTTAATTGAGTGACTGACATCCATTGCGTCAAGTCGAGGAGAAGGCATGGCTGATATAATAGCTGTCTCTTCGCCTGCCTCGTACTCCAACAACGCCTCATCCCGGGCCATATTGGCGCTTGATGAAGCACCCCGTCGTAACCGTTCGACTTTGGCCCAGCGAAAATCGCGAAAGTCATACTCTGCGGCATCCTGCCCAACGAGCTGATGTTCACTGCAGCATATTAGTGAGTTGACCAGAATTCGATGATTAGTGCCATAGACTAACTCTCTAAAGGCAGCCAAGTCGTTCTGGGTGAGAAGATGCATGCAGTCGCAATGTAAAAGCCTATGAACTGCTTCGACATACTTGACGTAGTTAGCCTCGACCCGTCAAGCCTATATTCACACTTACCAGTTGCCTGACGAATTCTGATCGGCTTGCTATCTCTCGAATGGCAGTGAGAAGATGAGGAATTGCCTCTACCAGTTCAGGCGCTTTGGGATCAGTGAAAGGATCGACTTCAGCCAAGCGGCGCGGCTCAAAAAGAAGGACTGTGTAGGAGGTCAATACGGTCATGGCAAGCTAATCATAGTCAAAGTAGAAGCTCACTCTCTAAAGCCACATATGAGTGCACCCCTATCTGAGGGTCAAACTTGATGCCCTCCTTGAGCCCTTCCGAAACCAGCCCAGCGATTGGAAGAGCGTGCGAGATCCGGTTCTGCCGCACTTGAGGTATCAGATCCATCTTGGCGGGATCTCGTTGATATATCATCAAGCCGGCTCGGCCCAAAATGATGAACAGGTTGTGGCGCATGACGTGCAAAAGAAGAAACGTGATAAGCCTATCACGGTGGACAAACATGTTGTCACTATTGAAGTGAAATCGCCTCGGCAAAGCAGCAATGAGCTCTTCGATATCAATTCGAAGGGTATCCAACTCGGCCGACAGTTGCTCAGCGGTTTGTTCTTTATGCGAGGCACGAAAAGCAAAGTGCAATGCTCGTCGACGTGTAGCTGCTGTGCGTAAAAGATATGCCGACATATCAAGAGGTGCTCGTTCAAGATTATCGGGGAGGATTCCTTGAGGGTCTGCAGAGTTATCAAGTGGTTCAGTCACAACATTTTCGTTGCCCAAGAATCTCTCTTGTTCGCAAGGAAGCTGAAGTCGATAGGTCTTTTCGTCGACAACGTGAAACCCGTACCGACCGCCATCGATGATGCTGTCTAAGAAGAAGGTAGACCAAGCTACCCGACGAAGAGCCTCGCCGGATAGAAGTGGCGACAGGCGTGCGTTGGAGGCCAGATTGGGTGTATATGTTCGATCAAATGTCTGCAAAGACATCATCTGCATCATTCTAGGAAGATCAGCGCTCTGCAATTAGTTCCAGCTGTGATTATTACCTTGCGCAAGCAGATCCTAGTAGCCAAGCTGATGTAAAGTTGCCCCTGTTCAAGTCATAGTGCTGAGCCAGCAAAAGACTCTATTACAACGTCAGTATTTTCTTGACCTCTACCGGAGGAGACCAGTAGTGCTTGCCATGAGTTGGATGACGCCGAAACCCTGATATATGGCAGGGAGAAGAGATTTGATGGCCGTGTCTGCCCATGCATCCGCCCTCACGAGGTTTTCCGTGGTTATTTCTCCAGCGAACCTGATACAGCTTAGAATCTTTCGGGAGCAGCAATGGAGGGTATGCCGCCGCGACTCACCGCATTGCGCTAGCTATCATGAGAAGGGTCAATTCGCGAGGAGCATTGCCTTTCGCTAGCAGGCGTTTGAAGTGAAGCTGGTGGATGAACTCAAAGTAGCCAAACTCTAAGATGACTCAGTTTCAGTTGCCAAGGAGTTTCTTTTTACAGGTAAACTGACGATGTACTGATGAAAAGTAGAGTTGGATCAAATCTTGAAGCTCCTGGCCTGTTGGCAGCTCACTCCCCGGGGCTGTTAATTCCGAGGGTGTATGGGCGTCAGACTCTACCATTTCACTTTGGCTTGGTGATTCCAGAGTCTGGTGATCTATTGCATCGATGCTTTGTTGGGATCGTATGCAGTCAATAGCCATGGCCTTGCATCTCTCACATGCATCTTGCACGTTGCCAACGCACTTAAGCTATGGATATAATCAGTCACTATCTTAATAACCCACAGAAGACCAAATAAACGCACCTTTTTGTCTCTGCAAGCCTCACATGCTGTTGCATTTGGTCTTCTCTTCGTTCTCTGTCTCTGGGCTTCCGTGCTCGACCAGTCGCATGTTCGGTTTCCCTTGAGACATTGAGTGCATATTGGTTTCTTTTCATCACATTTCACCTAAAAAAATGAGCAGTCAGAACTTTAAACTTGGTCAATTGACATGACACCGATCATACCTTTCTGTGCCGACAAGTCCGACATCCCGTTCTTGTCCGATGGATGAAGGACCTTGACTTTGGCGATGGGGTATTGAGCGAAGATGCGACGTCCATGGCCTTAATTCATTGATAAATAGTGGCCACTAATCCAATCATGAAAGTATTGATGTCCTGCCATAGGCTGAGTACGAGAAAAAAGAGGATGAAGGATGAGGAATGAGAGTCTGGGGCCGAACACTAGACCCGGTTGTCGGACGGCAACCGGAACATGGTCCAATCACAGTCTAGTATGGTCCGGAAGCAAAAGGGCATGACTAATGATTGCGGGATGGGGGGAACAGTCTTGCAGTTCATAAAACCCCTGAGACTGGCACAGAGGGCATCACATGTTATGATATTTAAGTGAGAATGTGATTTGATTCAAGAAGTGAGCAATTTTAGACTACTGAGCTTCTGCTATTCTAAATCACAATCTCCATTACTTCGCCCAGCTTAACATTAACCTTGACCTGATGGACACTACGTTTAAGCTGCTACGCGGGCACTCTGGTTGTTGTCATCATGATGAGCTGAAACAGAAAAATCGGCATCCTTCTCTCCTTCAAGCTGGCCAATACGACGTTCAGGGTCGGAGAAGTGAACGTTTTGCGGGCGGAAAGGGTTAAAAGGTGTCTCGAAAATGGCATCAATCTCCTCAAGTGCGCGTCCCTGTTTGAAAGACATCATTAGCAGCAAGCTCAAGTGGCAATATGAAGTCAACTTACCTTGGTCTCTGGGAGAAAGAAAAAGGTATAAAAAAGGGCCACTCCGGACACGCTGCCAAAGACCCAACCGACACCAAAGTGAAGATCCCTGATGAGGTATGGGATCACAAAGTTTGTGACGAATGCCCAAATGACATTCCACGACGCGCCCAAAGACTGCGTCTTTTCGCGGAGAGCTGAGGTGGGAATTTCGCCACCGAGAAGGTAGGGGATAGAGGCACTACCCATCTACGAGCCAGTCAGTATCACAATTTCCCTCATGCTACATTTGTGACTCACATTATACCAAACGGCAAACAGCATAAAAGCCGCCACGATGGTGTTCTTCTCGGTAGTAGTCTTATCGGCCTTTCCACCAAGACCGGCCAACAGGAACAGCCAGAAAGACTGGAAAATGTAGCTGATCATGAGGGTGTATCGACGGCTTTGGACATGATCAGTAAGAGGATTCAACAAGACACCTAAACAATGACTTACCCAAGATTATCAACCAGATACATGGCTGGAATGACCGAGAGGAGGCCAAGAACGCTGGTAATGATGGGGTAGGTAAAAGCCTTGTCAGCGTATCCGTTCTCCTTGTAGAAAACAGTCTGGTAGGTCGATGCAAAGGCTTGGCCGGTGGTCTAATCTCCCAGTTTAGCCCTCGCTCAGTGTGAATAATGGCGACATACTAACCTGCTGGAAAAAGTAGAATGCAAAGACAATCAAGGTGCGACGAAGGTTGGTCCCACGCACAAGGTCAAGCCATGGACCCTTGTGCACCTGCTCCCTCAGAGCTTCTTTGATGGCCATGATCTCTTCGTCGCATCGTCCCTCGTCGGCGTCGGCTTTGCTTCGGAGGCGCTGTAGAGAGGTGACAGCATCAGACTCACGATCCTTGGAGAGGAGCCAGCGCGGAGAGTCAGGAATAAAGAAGACAAAAGCGATGAGTACTGTATTGACTGGTTAGCTAACGCAGCAACAGACTACAGACAAGCCTTTGGTCACTTACGAGTTGGGAAGATGAACTGAAGGCCAGTAACGGTTTTCCATCCCACACCATTGGTGCTAGTTGAGTAAGCCTTGTTGGCGCCAGTCGCAATAAGAGTGCCAGCGTTGAGGAAAAGCTGCAGAGAAATGACGACCAGACCGCGGAAAGGGGCGGGGACAATTTCAGCCTGGTAAGTTCTGTTGCACAATTCAGTCAGAATATGTCTCGTACCTAAGTAGATCAATACTCACGTCACATCCACCTCAACAAGGCCAACCGAGATATAAACAATGACACGTCCGATGAGGAACTGCGCAAAGCGCCCGGAACCGGCCCCAGTGTCGGCAGCGGTGATCTCCACTAGAGTAATGTCAGTAAGTCAGCAAGAAAAGCAACTGACCCTTTGGAACTCACGAATGACGCCGATGAACGAAATGACAGAGAGGATAACAAAGACCATGCGATGGCCATATCGTTCGATAGCTGGGCCAGCGACGAGGCAACCTAGGAATTTGCCGATGAAGGGAATAGAGGACATGATGGAGGTATGGGCGGAATCGAATGCATATTTGCCCGTCTCGGCATTGTATTTGCCGAATTGGTTGATGAAGCCCTGTCGCGTGTCAGTCATCAATCTGACTTCATCAATTTGCAAGTATACTTACAGGATTAGCAAGAATACCACCGAACGATCCGGTGTCGAAGCCAAAGAGCATGTCTCCTACAAGGAGACAGAAGCAGGAAAATATGAGCAAGGGGGAGACGGAGGACCATGCTGATCGTTGGCTCGCCATTGCGACGGTGTTGACCCAAGGTCAGGGGCAATACAATAAACAAATATTAACAAAGTTGGAAACGGTTGCCAATTGCTCAAGTTGCTAACAATCTTGTCAAGAACGTGCAACTGTCTTGATGAAGAACAGATGTTGGAACAAGGTTCACCTGGGGACGATGACTCGTTTTTGTAGATCCAACCCCAGCCTCTAATTCAATTAGACTCGTGAACAGTCTGCTGGGTTCTGGGGGTAACATGGCTCGAGATCCCCGCAATCTGGGGAAGCGAAGGGGCGGTTCCGAGCGAGATTGTGAGTGTTCCGACCGAGTGTGGAGTTTTATTCCGAGCGAGGTTGCAATTTCTTTGGTCACAAGCTCCAAGAACCACGGCTCCGCTCCGAGCGAGGTTACCCACTCTAGTAAAGCGCTTCCGAGCGAGGGAGCGTGGTTTTATTTGACGACTCAAGCTCTCCTGTTGCCCGGGTCACAGCAAAGTAACACAGGTTCATATAATTAATCGTGTTCCCGTCAATTGGAACTGAATTTGAGATCGTCTCTGCCAAGATAAACCCATCAGGCTTCATCATCGCCGACATCATGGGTAGCGCCCCTGAAACGACGCCCAAGCGTCCCAACTTTCTCTTCATCCTCGCCGACGACCTTGTCAGTCCCATTCGCCACTCGTTTCCACTCTAGTCGGACCAGGAGCTCAGCTGACCATTACCTTTAGGGTTTCTCTGACATTGGTTGCTATGGCGCCGAGATCCAGACTCCCAATATCGATCGATTGGCCTCCGAGGGTATACGTATGCTCAACCACCATGCCGCCGCAGCCTGCTCGCCCACACGGGCCATGCTCCTCAGCGGAACCGACGCCCACCTCGGTGGTCTGGGAGTCTTGATCGAGTACAAGTTGAGTGAAAGCGGAGCTAAGCGCTTCGGCGGAAAGGCCGGTTACGAGGGCTACCTCAACAACGATGTTGCGACAATACCAGAGGTTCTACAAGACAATGGCTACTTTACTGCCATGTCAGGCAAGGTCAGTGGTTTTAGCGCGTCCTACATGAGATCTTGGCTCATTAAATCTTTAGTGGCATCTTGGTCTTCGTGCTTCTCAAGGACCATGGGAGCGTGGCTTCCAGAAGGCGTTTGCCATGTTGCCCGGGTGCTGCAACCACTACGGCTGGGAGCCAGTTCAGGAGAGATTCCCAGTTGGTGGTCGCCCAGTCCATGCGGAAGAGGGAAAGAAGGTTGATATGTGAGTTTCAGTAACCCTTGTAAACATATGCGTGTTTATGTTGGTTACTAACAATAGTTCTTGCTCAGGACACCTAACAAGACCGAAGACCCGAACGGATTCTACTCGACCGACTTTTACACAAACCGACTAATCGAATACCTCCAAAATCGATCCGATGACGATAAATCAAAGCCCTTCTTCGGTTTCCTTCCATACACAGCACCTCATTGGCCTTTGCAGTGCTCCAAGGCACAGCGAGACAAGTGAGTTATCGTCGAGGCTTCTCGAGGCAATATTAACTCTTTCAGATACAAGGGAATGTATGATGACGGCCCATATGCCCTACGAGAACGCCGACTAAAGAAGCTCGTCGAGTTGGGCATTATTGACGAATCAGTGGTGCCGCACAAAGTCGAAACCGAGACTATGGGTGTTGGAGAGTGGGAGGAGCTCACGCCAGAGGAAAAGAAGCTATCCAGTAGAGCTATGGAGGCATATGCTGGTATGGTGGACTCGATCGACGTCAATGTCGGAAAGGTGGTCGAGTATTTAAAGGAAACGGGAGAGTACGAAAACACATTTATTGTGTTTATGAGCGACAATGGAGCTGAAGGCGCCGCGTAAGTACCAGTAGTCCCTGAGTTGGACTTGAACTAACCAGTTGTCTCTTCCCTACAACAGCATGGAAGCCGTTCGTAAGTAGCACCATACCTATCATGAGGTCATCCCTGGCTAACTGTTATTGCAGCCGTGATGGGAGATAATATCACCCGCGCTATTCACCAATATTACGATAACTCGTACGACAATATTGGATCTTGGAACTCCTTCACATGGTAAGACTATCATACATGCCATAAGAACATCGATTAACCATAATACATTCAGGCTGGGTCCTCTTTGGGCTCAGGCATCAACAGCACCATCGAGACTGTTCAAGTGCTTCCCCTCACAAGGAGGCATCCTCGTCCCTTGCGTCGTCAAACCGCCCACGAATACGTTCCTACCCTCATTCTCTCCAGGCTCATTCAACCGCTCCTTTTCCACTGTCATGGACTTTGCACCTACGTTCCTCGAGTTGGCTGGAGTATCCCTTCCCCCAGCATCAGAGAAGACTGTGTCTACAGAGTTAGGGAAAGGCTCCGCCACCACCAAGCGCAGCATGACCACCTTCAGGGGTAAGGATGTGCACGCAATGCGAGGCAAGTCCTGGATACCGCATTTCGGCCGAGGAAAGAATGTCGAGGACGATGAAGTTTGGGCAATTCATTCATCCTCCGAACCTGTCGGGTGGGAACTCTTTGCTCGTGGTGCACTACGAAAAGGAGATTGGAAGATTGTGCACTTTGACAAGACAGAGGGCGGTGCAGGAGAAGGTGACGAAGGCTGGGAACTGTTCAATGTTTCTCAAGATCTAGGAGAGACAACAGATCTGGCCAAGAATGAGCCAGAGAAGCTAAAGGAACTCCTGGCGCATTGGGATGAGTATGTTGTTGAGTGTGGCATTGTGTGGGGAGAAGTTGCTTCATCCGCGGGCGTCAGCAAAGATGAGGCCCCGCAGCTATGGGAGGACGAGGTAGAGCTGCAGAAGGCATGGATGGGTGCCAGAGGAGGTGATTGTCCAGTTGACTGCAAATAAGACACGGTTATTAGCATTTCCATCTCTCTTCTTGTGTAAATACGGCCTCTTATCAAGAATTCTGTGTATTGCCACCTTCAGAATGGAAGAAAGTCCCAGTTTTGTGCGTCTATCTGACCAGTAAGTTCTTGTACGGAGGGTGAAATAGGGGTTCTGACCTTGATATGACCACCAGTCAAGCACACCATGCTCTTCGCTTTTCCACATAGACTCCAGAATTCCCAGAGCCTGCTCCATGTTCTGCGATCTTACTACACTCAGGAAAGTTAAGAATGTCTCTCGTGCCGCCTGTCGATCCATTGCATCAACAGCCTCACAGCCTGCAGCGAACAGGGGAGGCGTCATGGCGGTTGCTGGTGAGGCTCCAGGTGATGGTGTGATTGAGTTTGCTACTCGAACAATAGCATGCACCGAGGCCTACACAGCTTCGGAGTTTGATGGAGCTCCACGTACTCTCCTCTCCACCACGATGCGAGCCATGGCAAGGTAGGCTTCAGTCGAGGCCGCAAGTCGCGGACCTCATTCTCAGAGAGCGCTTCCCGGACCCCGGGGTAGAAGTTAAGTCCGACAGGAGAACAGACGAACTCGTGGTAAATTTCTGTAAGCCTCCGATGGAAATCGTCGGCAACCAAGTCAAAGTCTGTCTGCGTTAGAAATGAAGTCGCCCCAAGAGGTATGACGGGGAGCTGTTGTCGTCGTTCCCATGCTGATGCCCCAATTTCGCGGAAAAGCAACGCAAGCCTGGTAGGAAACCCAAAGTAGTCGTCACAAGCGTCAAGGGCAAGTTGTCCCGGTTCTGATATAGTACCCAGGGTAGCGTCCTGCGTTACGCATTTGCCTGTGACAAGACCAGAGGTGGCGATGGCAGTGAGTGACTCGAGACTCAGGTACCAACGCGACAAGAATGTTATGATGGCTTCCAGTTCAGCGCTAGCGCCCAGGGCGTTCCAGTTCCCCCGATTCTCCTTGGTTCCGGTCAGGAACTGTCGAGCAAGTCTCCGCGCATCCAGTTTGGCTTGAAGACGGAGGTGGAGATGGTAAAGGTTAATGCAGGTCAGGCGGGCTTCTTCAGAGTCGCCTACGCCCCTGAAATTTTCGCCAAACTTCTTCAGAATCTGGATACCCTCACAGCTGGGGAAAAGGTCTGTCTCATTGCGGACACGACTGCTCTTGTACGATCTGGCCGAACAAGCGTGGTTGAGCTTCTCCAGTTGCTATCTTCCTTTCGGTCCGAGGGCGAAAACCACAATGATACGAAGAAGAGAGCCCTGATAATCAAGATGACAGGCTTGGCGGGAGACGAAGAGTAAGTTGAACTCGTTCAAGACATCAACTACCAACATCAGAACAGCACGATCAGAAAAGCACTACAGAAGTTCGAAGAATATCCTGCCAACGCACTTCACAGCAGCCTTGTCCCGGCTGTGCTCTCCATCGCGAGTGTCCATGGAGGCTTAGCCGCCTACCAGAGGCTGAAATCCCTCTACCTGCACCCCCCTCCCACGTCCATCGGCCATAGCGAGACTTATTTGCGAGCGCTGGCAACGTGCCCCCTACCAGAGGTATTTGATGATTACCTTGGATTTCTTCTCACCGCCAAAGTTCAGGTCTTGGATTTGCACATCTCGGCCAACGCGATCTCTGCGCAGCCATCGGCTCGGAAAACGTTTTGGGATTGGCTGAGAAAGAATTGGGCAGAGATCTTGCTCAAATTTGATGGAACCTGGCCGAGCCTGGACAAGTTCTTGAGGCAAGGTCTTGGCGAGCTCTCTGGCAATAAGTCGGAAGAAGAGGTACGGAGCTTCTTCTCGGACAAAGACTGTGAAACGATTGGCTTTGGAAGAGGCATGCATGTGGTGATGGAGCGAATTCGGGTGAATGCTAGGTTCAGGGAGCGAGAAGAGGGGGCACTTGGAGACTGGTTAGCCGACTCGCTTGAGATTCCTTCGCTCGGCGAGAGTTGACAAGTTCTGGTTCTGTAGACTCGTTCATACATGTCCGGCATCGGAGATGGATAGTCGATCTCGAATGAGACGCTCAAGTATAATTGACAGTCAATTCTCTTCAAAATATCTAGCATCATTCCACTACTCATTGTATCCCAAATTTGTTCGTTCAACCGACCAAGCAAACATGACCAACTCCGATATCACCAATGTTATCAGCGATGAACTCGCCCCCGCGCTGGGTCCTTACGTGGGTCAAACGCGTCGTGTCCAAGATTACAATGCTAACCCGATCCGGAGTCTCACGCGGTCAAGGACGGTGGCTTCGCGTTCTTGTCCGGCAACATTCCTGTTGACGCGACTGGCCAGGTCGTTCCAGGTGGGGCCACTGAGCAGACCGAGCAGGTGTGTCAGAATATGATGTCAGTTCTGCAGGCTGTTGGGACCAAGGTTGGTCGTGTTGTCAAGGTCAATGTAGGGAGTTTCGATGATGTTTGCATCGGAAAAGTTTGCTAACATTAGATAGATCTTTCTTGCTGATATGGAAGACTTTGGGGCCGTGAATGAGGTTTATGCCAAGTACTTTGTGCATAAGCCAGCTAGAAGCTATGTGGCTGTGAAGGAATTGCCCAAGAAAGTGTTGGTGGAGGTTCAGTGTATTGCAGCTCTGTGATGATAAAAAAAGAGAAAACGTTACAAATCACGATAAGACTTGCTCCTAAATTGCAGAAGTTGTTCAAGACAGTCTTGCAAAGGATCCATACATGTATACTTCTTTCTAATGTCTCCATTCACTCTGTTATCTGTTGTTTCGAGTTGCCAAACGTCAGCTCTAGGGTAAAAAGGGGTGATGGAGAATGCCACACAACCCCCTCGCCTTATCTTATCTTATCTTGTCGGCACAGCTCTCCACCTGGATACCCGCAGGCTTAGCTTGTCTTGGCCCCATCGGCTCCTCTTGCCTCTGTCATCATTACCCTTGACTCGCCACTTCAACCCCTTGCTCCATATCTCGATAGCCAACGCACCCATTATTCTACCATGTTCTGCTCGCCAACACTTGTCCTCTATGGCTAGCATAGCCGGAAACTCCTCACGCCGGCCCCGTCGTCGCACACTCCTCGGGTGCCTCACATGCCGACTTCGCAAGGTGAGGTGCTCACTTGAGCAGCCAGAGTGCCAGAACTGCACCAGACTGTCAATTCATTGCGCCGGATATGGCGGTAAACTCAAATGGTTAAACTACGAATGCCGAGACGGAAAGCAGGTCCGTCTGAAGGATGCAGATGGTGTGGATGGTGAGAGGGGGACAGGGAGGAGAGAAATCTATAGCTGTATGTGAGGTATCAGCTGATCTCTTGTTCTTTGTCTCAATCCTTCCCATCTAAATAAATTAGATGTCTTGATGCCCATGATATCTATAGAATTCGGTCGTATCATGCTGACCCTTTATACACAGTGGCCGAGAGGAAGCGAATGTCTCAACACATGGCTCAGTATTTCGACGATGAACAAGAGCTAGAACAATCATTGAATGAGGCCTTGGAAAGTCTTGAGAACGATGAGTCAGCTCTAGATGCCTCGGAAAATACCTATGTAATAGATGACATCGACACTCTATTTGCGGGACCCTTTGGCGTGTTTCAATCAGAGGTTTCACTATTGCTCGCATCTCACGAAGCAGACACTCCCCAGCCAACCTCTGTAGAAGCTGATTCGGTCTTTGGTGAAAGAGAACAAGTCAGCCTTGGAAGAGTGGACAGAGCTTCCTCTGATTCGGGACATGCACTGCCGCTATCGATAGTAGACACGCCGGCCTGCATTGTCCGTCGCGAAGCTTTGGAGAGTGTTCTTGCAAACAGTGATCAACCCGGGCCCAGCTCACCCCAGAGCGAAGTCCTGAATGGCCCAATACGGCCTAGAGGTGAGGGGATATCATCGCGTCTAGGAGCCCCAGTGGGCTTTCTACTTGATCTTGTTAATTTGACTTCGATTATCTCAGCTAGGGACAATCCAAACACGAGCCACGCTCTTGATGACAATGGTACAATCCTTGGAGTCTTTGAAACATCTGAGCCAACTCTTCTCTCAGGTGAGTCTTGACATGACCCAGAGTCAACTGGTCTGCTGATAATAACCAAGACGAATTTGATGTTTCTGAACTCAATATTGGATCAAACACGACACAACCTACAGAAGATCGTCAGCCAATAGGTAGAAAGATTCCCCAGGACGACCCAACATGGCAAGGTCTTCTTATTCCGGTCGACCAAACCACGTTGGCGGAGATTCGAATGCTCATCTCTCATTTCTCTTCTCATCTTGCTGACCCCCTCTCCCCAATATCTCCACTTACTTGTAACATACATGCAAAGACTTCCCTTGACCGTGCTTTGCTATGTTTCAGCCGTCTCAACCTCCTTGGTGATGCCTGTATTGGTTTATGTGCCGTCATGTATAGCCTGCTGGCTCTGACTGCGGCACATATGGATAGCGTCTACCAAGGAATAGGAGAGTCTCCTGATCTTCGCATCATTGGTCAAACAGAAAGGAAGGAGCGAGAATGGTATTCTGTTGGTCAGCGGTATGCAAGACTGGCACGAAAATCAGTCAGTTATATGCTTGCCAAGAAGCAACTGTCGAAACGGGAGCAAAAGGATACTACTATTGCCCTCTTGAACATCTCGGTCACAAAAGTAGGCAACTTAAACCTCAAGCGCGTTCGAACGCTGACTTTGCTAGACAATATCGGACATCTATGAGCCCTATCCAGAGCTATTGGCACACTGCATTGAGCCAATGTCGGGTCTATAACGGAGCGACGATACTTCTATGGCGCAGTCTGAAAGTCTACGATGCCTTGAGTATTTGTTGTTACAAAGTTGCATACTCGATTACTCTCTGCCAAGCCCCCCTGGTCTAGCACTGCCATCCCTGAATGAACTCAACGCTCTCAGAGAATCGGAGTTGTGGGGTCACCTTTTGGTTTCAGGGGTGACCACGGATGCGGCCCCAAAGAAGAGTATCCTCTCTGCGACAGAAATTCGGCGACTGACTGGATCCATTATTCCGCCTTTATTACTACAACTTATCCTTGATAACAGCCTTCTGCTTCGAAGAAAGCAACAATGGACAGGAACTCAAGGGGCAGAAGAGATCGCGAGCCTCGAAACAAGGATCTGTGATTGGACTACTCAGTCTGAGTATGGGGATGAAAATACTCTATTTGAGTCAATTGAAGGCGAAGAAACCGAGACCAGCTGTACAGATGACGACAGTGACTCCGAAGGTGGCGAGACTACGACCGTGTTGACCTCGAACCGCCACAACCAGGTCTCTGGGGTGTCTCTTACACTCGCATACCATACGGCCCTTTTGCTTCTATTCTTCTCTTTTACAAAACCTACAAATTCTCTTCTCTTGAAGCCAATTAAACTGAAGCTTCTCAATCAGTTAGGGGCTTATCTTCAAGAGGTTGAAGAGGCGGAGGTTCATGTTGGTGTTGCGTGTGGCATTGTGTGGCCTTTGAAGGTTTTGGACCTGGCTGGGGTGGTTAAAACGAAAAAAAAAGAGGTTGATTCGCTCTGGATGTACGTTCGTGGAGGAGGATGGAAGCTTGCACGCCATCGTTGATGTGAGGATGCCATCTCATACAAAAAGGGGTCAGGGGAACTTGATATTTCCTGAGGCGACACTGTTAATGAACTTTTGCTGCGTCGATACGTTAAGAAACGGCTAAATTAAGGAGCCGAAACTCATACTCACAAAGAGGCTGAACTCCTTGTTGCTGTGGTGGCCTGTTCTGGAGACGTTAAGCTTAATAATACGGAGACATTTTGTCTTGTCGCCATGAACTACCTCCATATTGGCAAGGATTCAACGCGAAGTAATTTGTCAGAAGTTGGGACTTTAATTCACATGAAGTTGAAAGAAACTATATAAAAGAGGCAAAATCACCGGAGACAGCCAATGCCCTACTAAACACCCTCTTCCTTGTTGTCCTTTGATCCCAAAACGACGTGCTGATCCTCTGTATCGTGTGGCGATGGCAACCCCTCGACAACCTCCCCACCAGTCTCTACTTCAAGCATGGTGGTACTGATAAAGTCAACAGGGAAGAACCAGTGAAGAACGTAGGCCACAAATGCAGCTTTAAGAGAAAGTTAGTCACGTTTTGACACGCGTATCTGGCCCGACTTACAAATGCAAAAGCCAAAGATGAATGTGAGGTTGTAAAAGTTGGTGGCTCCTTGGGTGACCGAAATTGAAGGGTTTACCGATGGGGCGAATCCAGGGAGACTGCAGTGGGTTAGCTTTGGTACCGAGGATATGCTGAGGAAGATTGACCTGGGAGCCGTGCCGATGAGCCAAGCCGCAACAGTCCTCCAGTTTACGCCTCGGTTGTACCAGTACAGAGACCTACTGGACCCTTCGAAGAGATCGGGCACATGGAATTTTTGCTTCTGAATGATATAGTAGTTCACACACAGTATGCCAATCAGGGGGCCGATAAAGACGGCATAGGCACTCAAAACTGCCAGGAACTTATTCATGGTCAGTACCAAACAACGTCAAGAATATGCTGGACAGAGGGACTGAAGCTTACGTGGAACCACTTGCAAGTTGCTGCCATGGGTTAGGAAGGACATTCAGGGCCGCTAGGATGTATGCACCCCGCCTTAAGTTGATGTACTTGGGTAGCATGCCTGAAGTGCTGTGCCTTGGACTTGGAGGTGGCACCAAGGTTCTCCAGAATCCGCACGGCAGTGTCACTGTTGGCCCAGAGTCTGTCGGTCACCGTCTACTCTCAGAGGCGCTTGTCTTTGGTGGCAAAACCTTGACAGCTACCGATGTCGCTGTGGCAGAAGGCAAGGTGAATATTGGCGATGTTGCACTAGTCAGACATCTCAAGGGTACAGAAACGATCCAGAAAGCCCGTCAGGAGATCAGAACAATTCTGGAGCGTGGTGTGGACAGTATGAAGCTCTCTGCTGAAGATGCTGTTCTGGTTCTTGTCGGTGGTGGTAGTATTGTCCAGATGGATGAAGTCAAGGGTGTTGCTAAGATTATCCGGCCCCCGTGAGTCTATCCTGCTCATCTAGAAGCATTCATCAGCTAACTCGGCCCAGACACTTTGACTGTGCAAACGCTGTCGGTGCGGCCATTGCCAAGGTCTCGGGCCAGATTGACACCATCGAGATACTTGAAGGAAGGGACGAACAGGAAATCATCCAGCCCACAAAGCAAAAGGCAATCGAGGCTGCTATCGAAGCCGGCGCAGACCGTGATACAGTCAAGATTGTATCTCTGGAGAACTTGCCCCTTGAGAATAGCGCAGTCAAGGCAACCAGACTGATCATCAAGGCGGTAAGATTTGTTGTTCCCAGGGCATTAACGTGACTGACAAACTATTAGGCGGGCATGCTCAGAGTTGATGCCTTGTTGAAAGCAACTGCCGAAGAGACTAATGGAGTCTTTGAACCGACAACGAACGGACACAAACCAGAGGTGGACACCAAGTCTGACGATTATGCTACTAGTGCATCCGCCTTGATCAAGACCTCTGACTACAAACCAGAAGTCACCCCAGATGGAACATGGCTGGTTTCAGAAGTTGATTGTGAATTTTTGGCTACAGGCTGCAGTGTAGTTGCTTGTGGTGGCGGAGGGCCTGGATATAACTGTTACCTTGCAGCCCGTGCAGCCTTGCATCAAGGAAAGCAGATGCGGGTTGTTGATATCAACACCATGCCAGACGATACTCTAGTGTTTGGGACCAGTACTTATGGGTATGTTTGCTGCAACTCTGACGTTCAAGCTGACACTACACAGTGCTCCCGCCGTGGTATCTGAGCGGTTACCTAGTGGCACTGAGGCCATCGACGCCATCGACGGGGTGTTGCCGTATTTTGGAATCGCCAAACCAGGTGCATTGATCGCGGTAAGTCTGTCTGAGTTGTGACATGATCTGATAACTAAGATGATGCCTGTAGGACGAGATTGGTGGTATGAATGACCTACGACCGTTACTGACGTCGATACACTATGATGTTGCTACAATTGACGGCGACTACATGGGTCGTGCATACCCACGTATCTATCACAGCACTACCTATGGTAAGTTATCCGCCGGTGTTGGGATCCCTACTAATTCTGATCAGTCAACGGTCTCCCAATCGTCCCCTGCGCACAGGCAGATGGCATGGGGAACACAGTAGCCGTGTCTAAATGTGAAGACCCGATCCGGCTAGAAAAGCTGCAACGCAAGGCTGCTCTTGAGCTTGGCCTACTGAGCCAGATGTCTCAGTCTGGCATGCGAGTTGGCGACCTGAAGAAGTATGCTGTTCTGGGGTCCACGTCGCTTGCCTGGTATATTGGCCGTGCCATCTACCAAGCGCGACAGGAAAAGACAAGTATTGTCGATGCTATTGTAAGTGTTTTTCAGGGGGAGTTGTGGCCGAACTAACCGTTTACAGCTCCGAGCACACCCTTGTGGGCGCCTCCTGTACACCGGAAAGATCATCGATGTACGCCGTTTTGTTTCTGATGGTGGCTACACTGAGGGGCCGGTCCGGCTTCGAGCTATTGGAGCTGAAGAACGCGAGGTGGGCGAGACTGTATGTACTGAGACTCGAGACATGGTCCTGCCATTCCAAAACGAGTACCTCTACGCAGCACTCAAGGATGGGAAACAGGAAGAGGTGATTTGCACAGTTCCAGATCTAATCAGTCTTATTGGAATGGATGGATACGCTCTGGGAACTCAAGATATCAAGTACGGGCTGAGAGTCAATGTGATGGCGTTTGTGGGACATCCTCATTGGTAGGTATTCTGATGGCTGGTTATTGCCTTTGCTAACATGCTGATCCAGGTATACTGAGCGCGGCCTTGAGCTAGGAGGACCTGGGGACTTTGGATACAAGGACATGAAGCAGGTATCTGTGGCGCCGGCATTTTACGACCCTCCTAGAGTTACAGACATGTTTCGGCCAAGGTAACGAGAAAGGAGAAAATACCAGTTCGTTCTGAGATAGAAGATAGAATAGAGAGAATAAACTAGGTTCAAACCCTCAATCGGGATTCTGGCGTCTTCCTTATTAAGCCACCAAGCCATGTACCAGGAGTCACATACGCCTCATACCTCGTCGACCAATGTCTATTTTGCGGTGAGACACACACCAATCATACGCTTACATGGCTTTTATCTTGTTTGCTTGCTTCTATAGTGTACCTGAACTGTCTCCGATTCTCACCCATCCCCATGTATCCGTCCTAGAGCTGGTCTCGACGCAA
Source organism: Fusarium duplospermum (assembly GCA_003946985.1). Lineage (NCBI taxonomy): Eukaryota > Fungi > Ascomycota > Sordariomycetes > Hypocreales > Nectriaceae > Fusarium > Fusarium duplospermum. The sequence goes on from NKCI01000062.1 coordinate 43,956, forward strand.
AGTGTAGTATACGAGTAGAATGCACGTAGAAAGTTATGAATAAAAATAGATAGACCTTAGCATTCTTTCAGTCGAGAAGAGACATTCCAAGATAATGAATAGATTTGCCCCTCTTCAGGGGAAGCTCACCACAGGCCTTCAGGTTACGCAAACACGGTGGATGATATACCAAGGAGAATACTCAAGACCGAGAGACTCAGGTTTTCTGCAAGATGTAGACTGGCTGACGGGCCTCTGACAAAGCCCGAGAGGGGCTACGTGACTAGGAGTGATAATGCCTGTGTAGGTGCATGAAACATAGAACACTGTCACCGAGAAGCATGGGATTTGCCACATCCCCGAAACAAGCGGAGAACATCACCCGTAAACATGTAGTCAAGACATGCTTAGGTCTGTTAGCAGTACGTTAGATCGTAAAAGGTTCGCCACGGCGGTCTTTGGACGCAGTCGCTTTGCCAATTTAGCTTCAAAATGGTAAGGCAAGGCTTTTTGTGAGACTGCTAGGTCAGTTATTGCCGCCTCTGCCTTGATCCAGACCCAGGGAAAAGATCACAAGACCTATGTGCAGACAGCGTTTATACTAAAGATCACCAGCAGTAGTCTCATGGCGCCCAACACCGCCTGTTGGTGATTGCTATGAATAGACTGATCTCTTATCCAAATGTCCGTTTCGAATTTCTCCAGCGGAACAGGTCGAGAAGAGGCCACGGTGAAGCCGTGATGTTCAAGGCTGTAGCAATAAATTCCAAGGTTGGTAGGTAGCCAGGGACGCACCGCTCATCGCAGTGTCCTCATTAGCAGCTGGAACGGAACTTTACTGTCCCAAGGCGGGATAGTTTGCTCACCGACGGCCGAGGCCACATTGTCAGGAATGCGCCCCGTTGCGGTACCGTAGATCGATCCGTAGTCCTGGGCCGAACATGATTCTCCAATCACAGCGAACCCCAAACATGCATGGCTGCCTTCAAAAGATCTCAGGCCTTTGTGAGACATGGCGATCAATGCTGTATTCGTATAGACTGAGTTTTTGGGCAAGCGATATGATCTTCTGGCGTTATGTCTTTTCGGCCATGTGACCGTCTAAGTCCCAAAGATATCATGACATAAAGTGGTTTTCTGTATCTCGAACTGGGAAATTTTAAGACAAGCTGAGCATGAAATGCCTGGATATTCCAACTTTGGACTCATTGCCTTGCGGCAGTGCCGAATGGCCCCTGATGTCTAGAACAGGGGCTCATCAGGAGAAGCTTTGCTAAGCCGTTGAAAACAGCAGTGGCTGTGTCTAGATCGCTCCCGTGATAGACCAAATCTAGACCCTTCCCCTGAAAGGTTGAACGCCACAAACATGTTAGATTTAAGCTTCTGATAGGGCTCTTTTTGTCGCGCTGCTTTGGGCTTAGCCATCGTCCTGGCGAGGCCCATCTCGGCCAACGTCATCTGCATTGGCCGCCACCAGAATGTGTTCAGCAACAGAAGACCTTATACAATATCTGAATAAATTCATCCGGTTTCCGCAACCGAAAAGAGCTCGTCACTCAACTTCATCCAAGCCCACCTCGACATGCACTTCTCCTCAGTAATCGCTACAGCCTTGTTGCTGCTCAGTCAGCCGGCTTCTGCCCAAAACATGACAGAAATCTGTGCTGGTGCCCCTGGTATCCAAGGCTGTACGGGATCGTTCAAGATCCCCGTCAAAGCCAAGTTGAAGACATGTAGAACCAAGTATTATTCGGTATGCACAGCTGTTCACATTATGAGATCATGACTAACTCGGATGGCAATAGATTGATCCCTGCAAGACCAAAAAGAGCTTTAGATATCCTTGTCCCACTTGGAGTGACCCGTTTAGGATGTGTGATGGCTCGACTTGTGTCCCTGGTATGTTCACGGTTAGACGGCAGCTCGAGGATTGATCTAATTATTCTTAGGCACGGTTGAGAAATGGATGGATGCCCCATGCGGAATCGACATCATTACGAAAACTATTTCCGTCTGCCAATCCATCAGAGATACGTTGGGTGGTGCCGGAAGCTCTTTTATCGACAAAGCCAACACCTATTGTAACTGTCTCCCCCAAATGCTCTGGTTGGTCAACTCCGGGAGGTATGACAGTGCCTTTAGGCCAGATGGTTTGCTGAAGGTCGAGTCGGATGTGGTTACTAATGTTATTCGGCTGCAAAATGTAAGTTTTCTGGAGACTTTGTACTATCTATGACTAACTCTTGTAGTGTTTCCTTGAAAAGGAACTTGGAGTCGAAGACAACCGAAATGAGGTATATGCAAAAGAGCTCACTCCCAAAGACGGCTGGCTAGTCTTTACCGCGCCCGAGGTATGATATCTCTTCCCCCCCTAAAACAACACCTTCTCACAACTGGACAGATCACCTCCGCCACCTATGCAGAGTTAGCCGTGGCTGTATCTCCCTGCCTGACCGGTGTCGGGTGCAACCCGGTCGCCGTAGCCGCCTTTTTCAAGCGATATGTCCAATCTGCGGCACTTGGTATGGGTTTGCAAATGGCCAACCTGCTTCTTGACTGGGTGGAAACATTTGGATCCATGAAGACGAAAGTATCGACGATCATCGGTGCAGCCAACACTATGAAAACATCAGTCGCTGCCCTTCCTGGCAAGGTCGATACAACCAAGAAGACTGTTTGCAAGGGAAAGCTCTGCTCCGGCCCCGGAGTAACTGCTTTTTTGGACAAAGGTATTTACGACTAATCAACTATGATGAACGTTCACTAACTATGAATAGTTAACAAAGCTATTGCTGCTGCAAAATCGTTGCAAGATATCCGACAGTCAGCTGACAAGGCGGCGAGCGCTATCCCTGAGATGATCAGCATTGCCGACAAGGCCATCGCCGTGAGCAAAAAGGTTCCGAACTCGAGCTTCTTCATGGACCTCATACAAAGTGGTTCCTTCACGAAAGCTACCGATATACTGGAATCCATACAGATTGTCAAGAAGCTGCCAGAGTCAGTCGACGAAATCGAGGCTGCTGTTGGTCCCGTCCAAGACCTCGTTTCCAAGTATGAGCCCCTTGTCAAAACAGTTTCTGCAACCGTCAAAGAGGTTTCTTCCTTTTCTTGGACACCATACACCAAGGAACTCCAGGCAGATTCTTCAGGAAAGTTGCGAGGCTTGTTGACTGGGCTTCAAAACACGATCCAATTGCAACTGGGCGAGTCATTGGATGATGTGACGACAGGAATCAAGAGCTTGAAAGATGGCTTGGCTACCTTTCCAGTCGGCAAAAACAACTTTGAGTACGACGCTGATGTAACCTCCTATAGTCGGTGGTCCGAAGTTTCGGTACCTGCGCCATGCTCCAAGCAGAACAAGGCAAATTTTGAGCTCGCTGGATACAAGACCTCTTATAATTACCCCAGCTTTTACCGTTGCAACTATGGGCCTCGGCGGGTTCCATGGCCCAGGCATTTTGTTCCATATGTCAAGATCAAGATGAGCTAGATAGGATAGATTTAGTTTGGTGCTGTTTGAACGTTAAGCGAGCCAATCTGGGCGTGAAAAACTCTCATAGGCTGCCTTGAATTTCGATGTTTCTTTATACAAACATAATGCAAGCCCTGATAAAGCCATATACCTGGCTTGGCGGGTTTGTTCTGTTTTATTCGATGTGCTTGAACTATGCAGCCTCGTTTTAAAACTGCGGCTGAGCTGCTTCTTCCCTTAGAAGAGGGCTCCCCGCATCCTTTTTAACCCTCGCTTACACTCTTCACCCATTGGTATCGTTGTCATAATGGCAGGTCTTGAAGGCCTTAGCATAGCGGTCAATGTGATGCAGGTCGTTGGCTTTGGTACACATTTTCTTCACACAGCTTGGCAGATGTACCATTCAGACTCTGTCGGAAGGCTTCTGTCTGACCTGCAGCAATCTTCGGCCAGTCTGCGGGGTATTCACCAGGAGCTTCAAGACTCCTCAACACAGCACGCCTTGGACAAGGCTATCAGATCCCTTGTAGAGAGGAGTGCTGGGATTCTGCAAGAGTTGCTTGATTCCCTGGAAAATATCTGTCGGGGTGATCGAGGTCGCAAGCGAGATGCACTGAGAAAAACCTTCTTGAAGTTTTGGAACGAAACAAAGCTCAAGGATCTTCAAGGCCGGCTCGACTCGGTGCGGGATGACCTGAGCCTCTACTTGACGATCAATCTGAGGTGAGCTGTTGTTGTCTTTGCCCTCCGAGGATCCCAATCTGGCTCACACGCCTCACCTAGGACCGTCACAAGAGAACAGCTAGAGACTCAGGAACAGCTGCTTATTGACATGTGTAACGACATCAAGGATCTCGAGGCTTCAGCTGTACCCAGAGACAAAGAAAAGGTCAAGAACAAGGAAAAAGGGCTCGGATCGCAAGTGCTTGGCTATCTTACTTTGGGACTTCTGCAAGAACAGAAGCTGCACATAAAGCATGATCCCGAGCCTTCTGCTGTACCCAAGGATCAAGAAAAGACGCTCGGATGGCAAGTGCTCGACTATCTTACTTTGGGACTTCTACAACAACAGAAGCGGCAGATGAAGCATGATCTCTTGAATGGCATCATGGCCAACCTACACAAAGTGGATGTTAAAACCGACCCGGTCACCGCGTCCACCATCCAGGTGTCGCCAGAAATGAGAGAGAAGTTGGAGCAGACTTTCATCGACACACTTCGCTATGATCGAGTGACCGAGAGAGAGTCGACAGTAAAAGAGGCCCACGAGAAGACCTTTCGTTGGATTTTTGAGGATGACCAGCCTTCCTCGAACCCGTCTTCAGGCTTCAGGACCTGGCTGGAGACTGAAGATCAACTCTACTGGATCACTGGAAAGGCGGGCTCTGGAAAGTCTACTTTGATGAGGTATATCTGCCAGCCCATTCCCCCTGCAGACGGTGCAGAGGCCACAGGAACTGAGGGGGCCGTCAAACTGCACGCCCGATGTGAGCCATTCTTGCAGCGGTGGGCCGGGAGTGAGAAGAAACTCACTGTTGCTTCCTTCTACTTCTGGGCTATTGGCGAAAAGTCACAAGCTACTCAGAACGGCTTCTTTCGTACAATGCTGGCCCAACTCCTTCAAGCTCACCAGGATGTCATTCCCATTATTTCTCCATCGAGATGGGAATCCCTCTGCCTTTCGACGAGGACACAAGGTTGTTGACAGAAGATGAGCTCAGGGGTATGTTCCGTCAAGCAGTAGCTAGCATTAGCTCTCATGCCAAGGTTGCTTTGTTCGTCGATGGTTTGGATGAGTTTGATGGCGACTGTCGCGATCTCATTACTCTCCTGAAAGACTGCACCTCCTCAGAAGTAAAGGTTTGTGTCGCAAGTCGCCCCTGGAATGAGTTTTCAGACGCCTTTGGTAGCAGTCCCAGCCTCAAGATGGAGGAATTAACTCGTACCGATATTACAAACTACGTGGAGACCACTTTCGAGACAGACGCCAATTTCCGAAGGCTCAGACAAAGAGACACCAAGACTGCGAATAAACTTGCCAAATCTATTGTCAACAAGGCAAAAAGCGTGTTTGTCTGGGTCACTGTCGTCGTTGCCTCGCTTTTAGCTGGTATGAGAGATGGCGATCGCCCCGAGGACCTCGAGACGAGGCTGGACCTATTCCCCTCCGAGTTGGAGAGTCTATATGGGAAGATTTTTGACAGCATCGATCCCATGTACTTGGAACACGCGGCACAACTCTTTAAACTCGTGAGTGTGTGTATCAGTCCGCCATCTTTGATGCTTTTTTGGTATGCCGACGAAGTCAGATTTATGGAGAGATGTTTGAAAGAGAATTGCAGTATTTTGCCTGAACAAGAAAAACTGGGACGACTAGAAGACATGCATCGGCGTCTCAGAAGTCGATGGAGGGGCCTAATTGAGGTTCACGGTGATACCACTGTTGTCAGAAGAAGCGAGAAGTATAAAGGCCCCAAGCTTGGAGGAGTTCTGCGATATCTGCACAAGACAGTTTTCGAGTTCATATTGAGCCCTACTGTTCAGCAGAAGCTCAACCACACCCTCAAAGGATATGACGCAAATCTCAGGCTCGCCGCTGCTTCAGTTGCTGTGGCGAATATGGTGACCGCCTGGGGGGTCAGGAATGGTTATAAGAGTTGTTTCGTTCTCAGACCACACATTTCCAATTGTATGCACTATGCCTCAAATGCTTTTCCAGAATCAACAAAAGAGATTCTCAAGCTTATTGATGGAATTGATTGTATAGTCACAACCGACACGGCCATTGGACGGGACTCGAGTAGGGCGGTTTGGAGGCAGACAATTATGGATTCCATGCGGAATAACTGGTGGAACAAAGCCTACCCGGTTTTTACCGATCTCACCTGGGAGGATCACCTTCTCTGCATGGCCACCCAGGGGCTGGTCTTGCAATACACGAAGGAGAGGGCAGAATGTGGGTGCCTGTTGAGAGGCAATACCGAGGGATATCCGCCTCCGGCGGACTTCATAGGTTCAGCCATCCGGTGGATGCGAGGACACTTGAATTGTCGGGCCGTATCTCTGCTTTCGCTGCCTCCCCTGACAGACTCTCGGAGCCTAGAGATGTTTGAATCCTACTGCGTAACGGGGCAAAGTTGAACACCGATTTCCCACGCATATTGGCGATCGAAGACCAGCGAGCTACGCCTCCCTCGAGACTATTTTCATTGTTGACTATTCCGAGTACCGAGGGATTTCACAGCGTCGAGTGCGCGAGGTCTTGAAAGACATGAGAAAGCACAAAGACGTGGGATTTAATCTGTGACGTTAGAGTTTCCCAGGAATGATTGGTAATTTGATGTTCATAGTGCAATTTAAATCAGTTATTATTCTTACACAAGTTGCTTTGCCATGCTCGTCCATTTGCATAAGCTCTAGCATAGTTCTGGTCCGTGGTGATATCCAGACACGAATTCGAACAATAACCCGTAGGAGATTGACTTTCGACTGAGCCTCAGCCTATCTCAATGTGTTGCTGTTCTTAGAGAAGCGAGGAAGCACCACCAGAGCCAAACGAGAATAATAAGCATGGTTTACTTCAGTCAGATCAGGGCGTAGCTAAACTAGAGACAATCCCAGCATATTTACATTCTCCAGCCAAAAAGCCATCTCCTCGGCGCACCGTGCCACAGTCGCGCCATCTAGTACCCTGTGATCTGCACTCCAGCTAAACACAGCCTGTTCCTTCTCAACCAGTTGCTTTGTTCCATCTTCACCTACCTCAAAAGCAGGCACTTTCTGTGAACGACCAATAGCCAGAATCATGACCATTGGGGACATGATGATTGGTGCCACCACTTGTCCCCCGATACTGCCGATATTGCTTACCAGCATGGTTGCACCCTTCATGCTATCCGGGCTTAACCGACCCTCTCTGGCCAAAGCACTTAGCCGTTCGATTTCTGCAGCGAGAGAAATGATTGAATGGCCCTGGACGTTCTTAATGACGGGAACCACCAGCCCCTTTGGAGTATCCATGGCAATGCCGATGTTGTGTGATCCTTTCAAGGCCAGTTGAGGTTTAGCGCCCGTCTCGTGTACCAAGGAAGAATTGAGCGTTGGATACTTGGTAACTGCTTGTGATAGAGCCTTGATGATGAATGGTAGAGGTGATAGCTTCTTGGCACCCCCTGCTGTGAGTTGGGCGGATGCCTTGGGGTTGCCAAGGAACCGCTTTCGGAGCGAGGTTAAATCTGTCATATTGACAGTTTGGGTGTATAGGAAGTGCGGAATTGACAGAGATTGTGTCATGGACTGGTACATCTGGTTCTGAACAGGAGTCAGAGGGACAATGACATCCTCTGGCGTTGTGGAATGTGCCTGTTGGACCCCTGTCGAATCATGAGAAGTACTCTTTGCTGTCAGGTGCCTCTGGACATCTTCTTTCAAGACTCGGCCGCCCTTTCCAGTCCCTATCACTTGGGAAAGCTCGATGTTGTGTTGCTTGAGTAAATGTCTGACAGAAGGTAGCATGGTGCCACAGTTCTTTGGTGTCGATGAAGATTGGCTTTGATGCTGCGTTGCTGGTTCTGGAGTCGAGGGAGTCGTTGTTTGTTCAGCTACGGCATTTAGCTGCTCCGTAGATGCCACTTCCTCTGTGGGGGGACTGGAGGCTGTCGTGTCGTCAGCAGTAAGGTCATCGTGCCCATCGACCTCTATGTCCATGAGAGGCTCCAAAGGGTTAGTACGGTGGAATCGTAGGGAGGCAGATTTACTTACTGAGCCAACAGCTGCCATATCATCCACTTCATAATTAATCTTCTTGATTGTTCCATCGTATCGAGAAGTGATCTGAGCTTCTGATTAGCAATTGTTGGTCCACCAGAATCCTGATGTTACCTCGACCGACGCCTTGTCTGACTGAACTTCGCAAATAGGATCAAATTGCTGGACTTTGTCCCCAGGTTTAACAAACCATTTGATGATCTGGCATTCCGTAATTCCTTGAAAGGAGGATGAGTGTCACTCTTCTGCATGGTTGTCTGTAGTGATCAGGAGACCTTACCTTCGCCAATATCGGCGAGAAGATATCGCTTCACTGCATTATGTGCAAGACTCGCGTGAAAGAAGCGCCCTTGAGCGAGAGAAAGACTGCCAGCGGTATAGGGTTTACCACATTGTGTGATCAATCTGCCTGGGAGACTAGCAACAGAACGGCGCAACATCTTGGGCAATGGAGCCAATTGTCGTGTAACCAAAGCACAGTTTGCAACATTTCTTCAATACTTTAACAGAGCCAGCTGAATCGATTATGACCTTCTCAAGATCAGCCTCTTACGGGAGTACCAAGCCAAGAATGACTTAAGCCGACCACATATGCCATCGATAACCGTCGGCACTTTTTTTAAGCACCGTATTCAGGGGTCCAGGGATCACGCCCAACTGCCCGCGGCAATAACGTCTCGGGGAAAGACATGAATGCCGTAGAGTGTTTAACCCCTATTACCGACGCTCCGCAGATCGGAAGCCATGGGAATTCGCATTGACATGTTGACATTGACATGACGACATTGACATGACAGGTCATTGTTAGCCGACGTGACCCGTCTAAAGCCGAGCACGACAATGTTTGACAAGCCTCACTCGTCGAATAAGTCAAGCTCAAGTCGTCTTGAAGTCCATTCTTTGTAATATTTGCCGTTGAAGTTTGATATCACAAAATGACAGTCTTGATACGTCGATGTCGTGGCTATTTGGTGAACAGAGGGTTGGCAGCACATTGTCGGACACCCAACGCGTCAAGATCAGTTCGATGGAGTTCAACTTCGACTATCGCTACGCAAGATGGCCAGTAAGTGTTATTCCCATGCTTGGATCCCAACATATGCACTCCTTAATAGCTAATGTTGATGCAGACCACGATTTCCCGGCGCTGTCAACAGCTCCTTTGTGCGAAAGATGCAATGGACCGAACCATCCACGATCCCCACGATTCCGACGTACCGAATCATGAACTCGAATAGCATTATTGAGGACGAGAGTCAAGTTTCGTCTGAAGTTACGCCTGAGCGAGTACTCGGATGGTACAAGAACATGCTCACGGGTATGTCTCTTCGAGACTTCGTAGCATACGTTAACCATCCGCTGTAGTCAACATTATGGATGGGATCATGTTTGATGCTCAGAGACACGGCCGCCTAAGCTTTTACATGGTAACGTACGTCGCTTCAATGTCGCCCCCATACTGACTCTATCAGGTCTCGCACGGAGAAGAAGCTCTCATGGTTGGCTCCGCAGCCGCTTTAGATGCTGGTGATGTCATCACTACACAATACAGAGAACACGGCGTCTTCCTACAGCGTGGATACGAGTTGAAGGACTTTATGTGTCAGCTAGCAGCCAACCATAACGACCCAGGAAAGGGACGAAATATGCCAGTCCACTATAGTGGGAAGAACAAAGTTAATATTGTGAGTACACAAGCCGCTATACAAACGATGAGCTGACACTTTTAGCACGCCGTGGCTTCTACCCTGGGCACGCAAATTCCTCATGCCACCGGCGCTGGATACGCTCTGAAGATGGAGGCCCTGGAGAACCCCGACCAAGCACCAAGAGTTGCAGTCTCGTACTTTGGCGAGGGTGCCGCTAGTGAAGGCGACTTTCACGGCGCCCTCAACGTCGCTGCTACACAAGATGTTCCCGTCATCTTCATCTGTCGTAACAACGGCTTCGCTATCTCGACTCCGGCAGCTCAGCAATATCGTGGAGACGGAATTTCTGGTCGTGGAGCGGGCTACGGAATCGAGACCCTGCGTGTTGATGGTACCGATATCTTTGCCGTGTACCAGGCAACCAAGGAAGCCAGAAGGCGGGCACTCGAAGGAGGCGGTCGACCTATCCTCTTGGAATTCATGAGTTACCGCATCTCACATCATAGCACAAGCGATGACAGCTCGGCATACCGTTCTAGCAGTGACGTGAGCTATTGGAAGTCTGATGAGCGTCATCCTGTTGCTAGGCTACGCAGGTGGTTAGAGCATCAGGGTGTTTGGGATCAGACCCGGGACGCCGAGCTGCGGGGGCAACTGCGCAAGGACATTATCAAGGAGCTGACTGCGGCAGAGAATGAAAAGAAGCCGGCTCTTCGTGCTATCTTTGATGATGTCTACGCTGAGTTGACCGAGGAGGCTGAAGCACAACGCCAAGAGCTCAAAAGGATCATGCTAAAGTATCCCGAAGAGTACGATTTCGACCAGCACGAGGGAGGAATCGAGGGTCTATAGTTGATGACTATCGTCTCAATTCTGTTTTGCATTTTATGCCAGCCCAGTTATTCAGAACAATGCCATCTCTTATTTATAATGACATTGATCCTGCTGGCCTTCAACTTAGCCGAGCTGCCGTTACACCTTGGAGAGCACTTCTCACATTCCCACAGCAATGTTGTAGCCGAAGCTCATAAAAGACATTCCGGCGATTTACTTCTGGCCTTAAAATTAGGCGGCAGGCTTGAAGTATCACATCGTTGTGCAGAGTGCCCAGAGGCTCATCATACCATGTGTAGCAGACAAACATCACTGGTGTGCACGCTGTGTAGCGAATGTTAAAAGAATTGACAGATTTCAGACTAAAACTAACGGCTTATAATTGACTAAAAAGCAAAATCGAGGGTAATATTCTTTGTGATTTCCGCTGCAACCCCAATTCATGTTTCAACTACGCCTGACCGCCGGGGAACTGACTTTAGTAATCTTTGCTCTCTAGAATGGCATCGTAAACCCCTGGGTTTATGTTAGCAAGGTAATGCAGAGAGAGAAGGACATACTTACTGGTGACATCTGGGAAAATGTACTTCTCGTATGCTAGACCTGTATGTGTTGTCCATCCCGCCACCCTCTTAACAGGTGCTTTCATTTTTAGTAGATTATGTTCCTGTATCGTAGCTGCAATCTCAGAACCGACTCCAAAGTTGACCATACTCTCGTGGACTACCAGTGCACGCCCTGTCTTGGCAACACTGTCAAGGATGGTCTGTCGGTCCCATGGGAAGATAGTTCTCAGATCAATAAGCTCAACACTCAACCCAGGACGGTCTCTTTCAGCCGCCTCAATGGCTGCCATGCACGTATACAATGGTCGCCCGTATGAGATGATTGTGATATCGTTGCCAGGTCTAATAACCTCGGCTTTGCTAATAGGCAAGGTGTACGACTCGTCAGGAACCTCTTCGACCGCGGCTCGATACAGGATCTTCGGTTCCATGAAAATGACGGGATCTTGGGACTCAAGGATCGCCGACAAAAGGAGACCCTTCGTTTGCGATGGGGATCGAGGCACCACGACTCTGAATCCGGGGATGTGGCCAAAAAGAGACTCGGGCGATTGCGTGTGGTAGCTGGAGAAGTTCGGAGTCAGATCTAGGGACCGAGATATCGCAAAGCGATAAGCCAGACTTACAGGGCACCATGACCAACGCCACCGCAGGGCATGCGGATAACGAGACCACCGACATTGCCGCCCGTTTTACCTTCACGGTATCGAAACTTGGCTGCCTCGTTGACGATCTGGTCGAATGCTGGAAAGACGTAGTCGGCAAACTGAATCTCAACCACAGGTTTCATGCCTTCTGCAGCAGCACCAATGGCAGCACCAACAATACCCTGCTCAGTGATTGGAGTGTTGAAAACGCGATGTGGTCCAAAGTCATCTTGCAGGCCAGTTGTGCAACGAAAGACGCCGCCAAATGCTACATCCTCGCCGAAGCAGAGCACTTTGTTGGACTCGCCCAGTGCAGTACGCAACGCGTCGTTGACAGACTGGAAAAGGTTTTTGCGCGTAGAAGGACCATCGGTCGGAAGACCTGGGGTTTGTGAAAGCGTTTCTCGGCTGTGATGTAGTAGAGGGGTCTTTGCGAAATCGATAGGAACATTAAGTCTTCGGGGTTTGGTAGCCTGAGAAGCAAAGCGACGGACGTGATGAAAACCCATCTTGCTTCGAGACGCCCCAGAGATTGAAGCCATGTTGAAGGTGAATATTGTCAAGATCAGCTTGGATGATTTACAAAGCCCAAGTGACCTTGTAAGAGTACCCTATATCCTGATGTCTGGTCCCTGCCACCATCTTACACTCCTTCATCCTCGGTCCAAGTCATCGGACACACCTACGTCGATGTCTCCGAGATCACACTCGTGCGGTTCATGATGGCTACCGACGGTACTAATTTCAAAGCCCGACTGATCTACTTTCGTGGCAGCCGATGCGCTGGGCCGATTATCGGTTGTAGATTGACAGATAACATCAAGTATAGATGTGGATAGGGCGTGAATGACAAGCCGGGGAGAGTGTGAACACTCCGGAGATGACATGGGTTTAAGATTGCATGTGAGGCGAATCGTAGCGACCCACCACCCGTAAGACTAGTCTGGAGGGTCGCCCGTGTTATTGGGGCCGACTAGTGGCTGTCATTATCTCGGGGTCAGTTAAGTTCCCCGAGATTCCTAGTTGACTCACTAATTCTTACTAACGCTCCCTGATGTTGCCCCGGCTTCGGAAGAGAGGAAGTTTGTGAGCTTGTTTACTAGCTGGCGACCCTGGAAAGTGATGGTTCTTTCCGGCTCCTGTCATTTTTGCCGAGAATACTCGGTCTGCCATACTTGCAATTCTTACATTCACATTGATGCTACAGCCGGGAATTCCACTGTTGGTCGACCCCTTTTCTCCTCTGATCACAGAGACGAAGTAATATTTCCATAATGATCCCCAGCCGTTGGTCTAGGGTGGCAGCGCGCTCGCCCACCGCTTGGCCCTCGAAATGTCATGTTCGAATGCGCACAGTTACGACTCAAACGGGCATCACCAGGGGTCAGAACAGGCGCGAAAGCCGGGTATGCTCTACTCCTAAAGCCTGGTGACTGAAAGAAGTGTAGGGTTCGTTGCTAATCTTAAACGTTAGTCGATTGAGCATAAGCGAACCTTGGCTTCTGAAGTAATAGCACAAGCATTCCCCCAGTTCTACCATCCCACAAACGACCATGTCGATTCTCTGGATCACTCGTGAGTCAGGGCTGTCTGACCCTTCTGAGATGTAGCTAACTGTGACGCCTTAGGTTCATTGGAATGTCTGGGGCTCAAATATTCCACGAGATGATGAAGAGACATGACGTCGAGTGCATTTGTGAGTTAACATCAGCAGCCTGAGTGTTCGTTGGCTGGGTCGCTAACAATCACAGTTGGATACCCTGGAGGAGCCATTCTCCCTGTTTTTGATGCAATTTACCAGTCCGACTACTTCAAATTCATCCTGCCCAAACACGAACAAGGGGCTGAACACATGGCCCAGGGTTATGCCAGAGCGTCCGGCAAGCCTGGCGTTGTGCTAGTCACTTCAGGTCCAGGAGCCACTAATATGGTGACGCCAATGCAGGACGCGCTTTCTGATGGCACGCCGCTGGTCGTTTTTTCTGGACAAGTTCGAACGACCTCTCTTGGTAGTGATGCCTTTCAGGAAGCAGACACAATCGGCATAACGCGAGCTTGTACAAAATGGAACGTCATGGTTAAACACGTCAACGAGTTGCCTCAGCGAATCAATGAGGCTTTCGAGATTGCCACCACAGGGAGACCTGGACCTGTTCTGGTCGACCTGCCACAGGATGTCACTGTCGGCATGTTGCAACGGCCCGTGGCTGCGAAGGCTCATGTGCCGTCAAGATCAATACGACATCAGATGGCGGCAATGGCAAGGGATCATGAACTTGAGATTGACCTAAGACGCGTCGCTCGTCTAGTTAATATGGCCCGAAAGCCAATCATCTACGCTGGGCAAGGCGTCATCCTTTCAGAAGGTGGCCCAGAACTGTTGAAGGAACTGGCAGACCGATGTTCTATCCCCGTCACAACATCACTGCAAGGTCTTGGTGCATTTGATGAACTCGACGACAAGGCTCTTCACATGCTGGGTCTTCATGGGACAGCATACGCCAACATGTCGATCCAGCACGCCGATCTCATCCTAGCCCTCGGTGCGCGTTTTGATGATCGAGTCACCATGAACGTGTCCAAATTCGCCCCTGCTGCTTATGCTGCGGAAAAGGAAGGACGAGGAGGTATCGTTCACTTTGAGATGGTACCGAAAAACATCAACAAGGTTGTGCAAGCTACAGAGGCCATAGAAGGCGACGTTGGGGCCAATCTGAAGCGACTGTTACCTTTGCTTAATCACTGTGCACCGGAGAGCGAGAAGCGCAGAGACTGGCTGGACCAAATCGATCAGTGGAAGAAGAGATGGCCCCTATCTAGTTTCGACCGGGAGTCTCGCCAAGGCCTCATTCAGCCACAGGTCGTCATTGAGGAGCTGAACAAGCTGGTCGCACACCGGAAGCAAGACATGTATGTCACCACTGGTGTTGGGCAACACCAGATGTGGGCGGCTCACCATCTACGGTGGCGGAAGCCTCGCTCCATGATAACGTCTGGTGGTCTCGGCACTATGGGTTATGGGCTCCCAGCAGCGATTGGTGCCAAGATGGCACACCCGGACGCTCTAGTGATAGACATTGATGGCGACGCGTCGTTCAGTATGACGTTATCTGAGCTCTCAACGGCAGCACAGTTCAATGTTGGCGTCAAGGTGTTGTTGCTTAACAATGAGGAGCAAGGGATGGTGACACAGCTCCAAAACATCTACTACCAAGATCGCTACGCACACACGCATCAAGTCAATCCAGACTTTGTTACACTTTCCGAGGCGATGCATGTGCAGGCCCGGCGAGTATCAGACCCAAAAGAACTGGTAGGGGGTTTGGATTGGCTAGTTCATTCCGAGGGACCGGCCCTTCTTGAAGTGATAACCGACAAGAAGGTCTGCGTGTTTCCCACTGTCAAATCAGGGGGAGGACTGGATGAGTTTATTGCATATGATGAAGGTAAGCCATCCATCCATGCGACTAAAGACCCCACTGACAAGCGTTCAGAACGAGAGAAACATCGAAGAGAGCTCATCCGTGAGCGGACGAGTGGCGTCCATGGTTAAGCCCAGACGCATGGTGTTGTTTTGGGAGTTGAGGGAGGGGAAGACGTGTTTCCTGACGCGCCTCCATTCTGACTTCAATGCGGTAACTCAAAAGGGTTTCGTTTTCTTTGGATGTTACATAGCGATTGAGAAATTTATAATCACTTGCATCTTCTGTGGCTGTCTCGTAGCCTGCTCTTATCACCGTGAAACCCTTCAAGAACGATAGATGATGTACACTTTACCCTTCTGTCCTAACCAAGAGTATGTAATGTTCAGAGTTGCAAGAATGCAGTTACTTCAGCATTTCTTCGACATATGAACAGTTGCCTTCACCCCGTGGCTATACTCTGGCAAACGATAGCCTAGATACTGAATGGCGTCTTCCG
This sequence comes from Fusarium duplospermum, assembly GCA_003946985.1. Lineage (NCBI taxonomy): Eukaryota > Fungi > Ascomycota > Sordariomycetes > Hypocreales > Nectriaceae > Fusarium > Fusarium duplospermum. The sequence continues at coordinate 59,797 of NKCI01000062.1, forward strand.
CAGTTGTATAAATCTTTCCAAGCTCCTCCATCACCCCCATACACTGCTGAAATCCCTGGAAAGCACGCTGACTCGACTCGATAGTCCCATGCCTCATTTCAAGAACGTGAATCGCAATCGCGGTCAACAGAACTGCAACACCGATGGCAGGCACGTGTGTGTCGATCTGAAACGTATGCAACTCGTCAGCCATCCGGGTAATACAGAAAACAGCCTCTCGGACTCGCAGCCGCGACATTTGTTACATCTGACTTTGGCTACTTAAACTATTTACTGTGCTATTTAATAACATGATTGCAAGGAGCGACAGAGTGCAGGATCGTGAAGGGCACCATCTATGACTTCCAGGATCAGCCAAACTGGTAAAAAGGGTCTAGGGTTGCGAATGATTCGCACATAGCCGACGGTAGGTTATCTCAGTACAAAGCTGATTAGTCGGCTATCACTCGACTCTGCGCAAAATGAGTTCGAGGTATTATCATTACGCCGTCTCAAGTGGCGTGCACCAGGTGTGTGCAGTCTCGGCGAAAATCAAGTCACCGAGCCATGTAAAGCTTAAACCAAAGAGAGGCAGAGAATTGCTTTATTAAAAATGTTTTTCACTCGAAGATGATAATAATAGAAGAGGTGTTATATCTACAAGATGAAGTAGATGGTACGAATAAACAATAAATATAGGCTTCATATGATAGAATTTCTTGTTCACCGCAAACTCGGATTCATGGTTACTTGGATTTAGTGATCTACCCATTGTCTCACGTATATAAAATAACTGCCTTGCGTTTTGTAAACTAAACCTATCTAGGTAATATCTCAAACTCCTGCTCCTCTCATCCCCTTCTCTTCTTCTCAGCTCTGTTTTCTAGCATTCTACATCCTCTCGGCCATATGCACAATGCCGCGATCTTCTGGTTCCAGCAATGAGCGACGGCTTCGTTCAGCCACCCCATCCTTGCCTCAGAAGAAATCTATCGCGTAAAATTGAGCACAGCGAAGAGACCCGCATCAAGCTGATTTCATTTTCCAGTTGTCGCCCCTGTCATGCCCGCAAGATTCGGTGTTCAGGAAGTAAACCATGTAACAACTGCACTCTTGAATCTGAATGCATCTATCCAACGCGAGATCGTCAAGTCAGGGTCCATCAAAGGTACCGTCGCCCGTGAACAACTCCCTTCTTTACCAGTCCTCCATTATATAGGCTGCAATGATGTCAAAAGCCATCAGCCACAACAACAAAAAAACACAGTTATTAAGACATGACGGTATCAAAACCCAATACCGTAAAACACCGTAACCTTAATCAGTCCTCCATCGATTTTCTTCGTAGCAATGAAAAGTTATCGAGAACTCTGCTGACATCACAAGTTTCCTCGACCGCATTCTTCAGGAGAACGCGGAACTACGTGCCCGTCTACCCCCGTCCGAGTCACCTCCAGTCAAACCCGCCCCGACTACTCCCTCTCATCATGATCCGATGCCCAGCAATGACGAAGACGCTGCTCAAAACCAGATCCTAGAAGAGAGTGACTGGTTTGCCCACACCAGGATTTCCGATACTCCCATCTGGATTGGTGAGATTGCCGATGCCGCGTTTGCTACTCGCTTTCGCCAGTTTGCTTCCTCCTCCAAGGCACCGAGCCATATCCCTCGCACACAATTTGCTTCCGACGATGCTCTCCGTGGTCTCGCTGCCACAAACCCAGCATGGCCTTCACTCCCTTGCGCAAGGCTCTTGATCGAGACTGCACTCCAGTTTCTACGACACAACTACCATATTGTCCGGCGGAGTGAGGTTCTCCCATTGAGCACAAGCGGTTTCGACCATTTTGGCCACGGGACCAGCCCAGCTTCTGTAGCCAAGATGTGGGCGTTGTTTTCCATCGGCGAACTGCGATCAAGCAAATGCTTAAACATGAACAACAACTTCCCTGGTTTGGCTTACTTTGCGGTGGCGAGTGATGCGATTCGGATGATCAACGAGAGGCCTCAGCTGGAGGTTATTTGAAACTCTTCTCCTTCTAGTAAGCCCTATGCCCTTCCCAACCAACCTCCTACTGACTTGTACTTTCGGCTGTATACTCACTCGAAACGAACCGTCGACATTCAGCCTGCGCCTTTGTCGGCTCTGCCTTGCGACTTGCGACTATCATGGGCCTCCATGTTAACATCGGCCATGCCTATGTTCCGGATCCTGAACTGAGGGAGCATCGTGTTCGGGTCTGGTGGTCAGTCTATGTCCTTGACAGGTTTCTATCATCAAAGATTGGCCTACCACGTCTGATATCAGATGATGATATTTCGGTTGATCTACCATCAACAAATCCAGTTCTCAACTCGGGGGATTTCGGTGATCATCTACATTTTGTGGCCGTGGTGCGACTTGCAAAGATTGCAGGAAACATTTCAAGATCACTCTACGTCCGGACACCCCAGCGTGGCACATTTCTTCAACGAGTGGAAAAGATTCGAGAGGAACTTGGTCAATGGAGAGACCAGCTACTAGACCACATGAAGCTTGACTTTACTCGTGGAAATGACAGCGATGGGTACTCTCAGCCTGTGACGTCTCCTCTACAACTCACATTCAACCAGGTAACTACCCTTGATCCTACTACCTCCTAGTGTTCATTCCCGGATGCTGGTGTTCATGATTGTATTATGTTCCGTGTGCTAAACCTTCTAGTTATTGATCCTAGCAACAAGACCAGTCCTCCTCTTTGTATTCCGACGTCACATCGAAGCAAACACTGCGACCATATCAGACAGTAGTCTCCCTGGTCATGCACTAGAGATTGCTGATGCTTGTATTCGCTCTGCGAGACAATCATGCCAACTATTATCACAATGCTGGGTGAACGGCGACTTCCATGTCTTCAACTACTCCTATGTACAACATCTCTTCTCAGCCGCCGTCATTCTCGCAATAGCTGGCGCTCTTGGTCGAAAAACCTCGCAGAACGATAATGATGAGTTCAATCTTGCAGCAGGCTTCCTCCAACAACTCAGACAGAATGGCCATTTCGCTGCGATGGAGTTTTGCTCTCACATCAAGGAGATTCGATCAACTCTGGAAAGATTGCGCTCAACTGATGCTCCCCTGGTTACATCCGAGAACTCAGGGCCCCAGCCCTCTGTACAAACTTTCCAATCGACATTCAGTGACCAGACCATGTCAGCGAGTGGCTCACATGATGATGACGGTCTTCAGTTTGTGGATGATTTGCCTTTAGACCTATCGTTCCTTGATGATTGGATTTACGAAAATGCCCTTCAGCAACTATGTTGGGAGGAGCAATTGCCAAGTAATGATTAGCTTCATACAAAACCTGACGCTTAGTCTGTGTGTTATCTTGAATTTGGAATATTTCATGATGCTTCGTCGCCTGCTCCGTTTAACCTGTACTATTGTGATACTGGCCTCGTTTATTATTAACCCGACGCATTGCCCCGCGATTGGGCCTTAACTTTGACACTATAAATTTTGCCATCATCTTGTATCCATAATATCTGTCTATAGGAATGAAAACGTCCAATAGATAAGACTTCAAAGTGGGTATGGCTTCTCAGGGGACATTTTAATCACACAACCAAGTCCGATCCAAAACGAGGAGTAAGTAGAAGGAACCTTTATGAGTGGTAAAAGAAGGTCTCTTGAGTAAATGGAGGAGAAATGACTCCTAAAATCACTAAACCCATCCAAGCCCCTTTTCTGAGACAGTGCTGCATTATCCCTTTCTCTGCAGCGTGTGATAACCAAGCCTCTCTCTCGACTCTGCAATTGTAGATCCTTGGGATATCATTGATCTAATACCCTCCTCACTCTTCTCGATCTTCTTTGCAAGTGCAGCCACCTCACGAGCTCGGTCCCGAGGCACAACAACAACGCCATTCGCGTCAGCCACCACAATATCGCGAGGACTTACTCTCACGTTGCCAACTCCAATTGACTCATTGACGCCTCTCACTTGAACTCGGTCCTTGCCGGTGCGCATCCAGCGCCCAGCAGTGAATATCGGGTAGTTGTCACTGATGGCACGATCGACATCCCGACACACGCCATCAATGACGGTTCCCGCAATGCCTCGTAGGCCAGCATACTGGGTCATGATGTCTCCCCAGACGGTACAATCCGTACGGCCCCCGTTGTCAATCACAACGAAATCCCCAGGAGCCACGTCATCGATGAAATCACCCACGCTGCCAGGTGGACTATTGGCAGGCACGTAGCGCACCGTGAAAGCTGGTCCAACTGTGGTTTTTTGGTAGTTTGTCAGGGGCATGATATTGAAGGCCTGTCCTGGAATGCCAAGCTTGTCGAGGGCGTCTGAGACTCCAGGGGTGTCAGAACCGGCAAACAGGGCGACGAGTTCTTGATCCTCAGGGGCAGGTTTCTTAGGGTTTCCCTTGGGCGTGTCGTTGGTTGCCGGACCATTGGTGGACGCCGCAATGGCTTCGAATTGCTTGTCATGCATGACTTCTGCTACTGGACGGCCAGTTCGAACTTCTTGAACCATCCTTGTCTGGCGACAATCGATGCGTTCACCCAGATCAAGCACCTCTTCGATACGTTCGGCAGACACAAAAGTTGTTCCGCAATTATCGGCAATAACGTAATCGTCTTGGTTCACCTTGACGCCTCGCATCTCAACCTCAGTTCCGGAGTCAACCTGGATCAGTCGATTTCGAGCACTGATCATGGTGACACCACGGCCAAAGACGGGGTAGCCAATATCTCGGCTACCGTCGATGTCACGGCTCATACCGTCAATGACAGAGCCACGAATCTTCTTGACTTTGGCTGCGTTGGCGATGATATCTCCCCAACATGAGATGCCCTCAGTGCCACCGGAAATGACGAGAACACGGTCATCAGTCGTCACCGCGTCTATCACGGGCGTGATCAGATGCACCGTAGGTTGGCTGCCTTCGATTTTAGGACCAACTTCGATAGTGCTGGCGCGACCGACAATCTTGGGACAATCCCAAAGAGGGCGCAGGCCATAAGTGGCTCCAGGGAGACCAAGAAAGTCTAGCGCATCCGACACTGTGTTGGTGTCCAGCGCGGAGAGACGGTCGAGAATGCTAGTTGCCATTGTGGTAGAGGAGAATCGTATGTTGTAAAAATTGAGAGATAATAAGACACTGAAGGGCAAATACTTACAACCTATCATCAGCTTATATGTCAACCAAAACACCAAGGATCGTTCCTCTGCCGGTAAAACGAAGATAACCGAATAGTTCAGGCCGGCCAAAATAAAGTGGCCGATTGGATCGGAGTGGCAACTAGACTTGGCCGAGAGTCCCACCCTCACACTCCGGCGAGCACCATCACTCGCCGTTCAGTTCATCATAGAAGAAATTTTAAACGGCTACTTACAAAAGCCGTCTTCCGAGCTGCGTGCAGCGTACTCCAGTTCAAACATCCAGCCTGCCATTCTGATTTATACAACAAAGGGGATCTGTGTCAACAAGTGTGATTCCACAATTTCTTACAACGACACCCGTAAAAGTGACTCTGAAGTTTTCTAATAGTGTCTCTCGAGCATCTAGATTCCTTTATCCTTCTCTCTTTTGGAAGCTCTCTTTGCCTATTTATTTCCCTAGCAACTAAATCCACCAACTCTGGTGACTTCCTGCAACAGCAGACATGACTACTGAGACTTCTAGACTAAATTAATCGCTCTACTCCAAGTGCCCAGAATTCTAAAGGCTCGTGGTGATGAAAGAAGACTCCGTGTATCTAGCACTCAAAGCCATCAACCTTCAGAGACATCAGGTTCAGGTTCTATAGGACTATACAAACGACAACATTTTTCAGAATGGATGCTTTGCATTTACTTCTACTGATTCAACCTACCCATTTGTCATCCAACAAGGACCTATAGTCCCGGACCAAAGTGTGCCTACTCTGAACCCAGAATATCATGTAATGCTGCGGCAACAGTTTCCACATTCTTGCTTGTCACTGGGAGAGAGCGTCAGGAACCAGCACCTTAAGTCAAACGCAAGTTATACTTACATCCCGTGACAGACAGTCTTCCCGACGGAAGGAGATAGATGTGATGCTTCTCTCTCAGTTCTGCGACCTGAGCGCGAGAAAGTCTTGTCATGGAAAACATTCCAATCTGCAAGCATTAACCCACTGCTCCATTCAAGGGGTAGCCAGACTTACATCTGAGAGTAGGTGCTCCCAAGATCCCTGAACCTTTCTGCGCTCAAGCCCCTGGTACAAACTCAAGCGCATGCTCTTCATGCGTTCACTCATTTCTACTAAATCCTTGAGCCACTGCTTGAAAAGGCTCGAATCTCCAAGAATCTCGGCCACGATTCTCGCACCATACGAGGGACAAGATGTAATCTCAGCCCGCGAAATCTGAGTTAATAATGGTGTCGTGTTTTCGACGGTTTTGGCGTCCGGAGCAACAACATGGGGAACCCCTACCCTATCACCGTACAAACCAAATTTCTTGGAAAAGGACTGCGCAATGGCAAATTCCATATCCAAAGTATCGTAAAAGTGGGTTATCGCAAAGGCATCTTGTTCCAGGTCTCCGGAAGCAAAACCTTGGCTGCGAAGGGTTAGCACCAATGAGACTGGCGTCCTTCAAAGACTCACTATGCCATATCAAACACCGCAAACAGCCCAACCTCTCTGCAGATGTCGGCAACAATCTTCCACTAGCTCTCTGTAAGGTCCGCACCCGTGAGATTGTGAGCGCATGCGTGAAGCACGACTACATCCCCTTTGCGGGCATCCTTGCGCAGAGTTTCCGTCATCCCTTCAAAGTTGACCTTGAAGTTTTCCGCATCAAAGTACGGATAGAATCGTTGTTGGACATCTGGACCAGCGAGCTTCCAAACCTCGGTATGGTTGATCCAGCTCGGGTTAGAGATCCACACCGTCTTGGGCTCCAGCCTGCTGGAGAGAAACACGGCAGCAATGTGATTAGATCCTGTACCAGAAACGGTCTGGATGGAGGCGACACGCTTCAGGTCTCGGGTTGTGCCAAAGGCCAACTCCTGAGCACCTCGAAGCAAGCCAGGATGGCCAGTCAGGGGTAGATGTTCATGGTTGAGGCTGGGATTTGCATGTATTCGCTCCTTGGCCTGTAAACGTCAGCCGTTGGTCCAGATTGCAATTGCAAGCCAACACCGCACCTGTGCAACCGAATGTAGAATCCACGGCTTTGCGTTCTCGTCACGGTAAAACCCGGGGCACAGACCTACCTTTTTCTCGTATGCGTACGCTTCGTATGCGGCTACAATAGAAAAGGCCGGGTCGGGCTGGGTAGGGGGGAGCTTGTCAAGGTATGACATGTCTGCGATTGATGACGGATGGCGAACTATCCACAAGGACACAGAACCGTCGAAAGACAGGAATGTTAGCACACTTATACAGGGAGACGGCGGCGATTGCATATCTCGAAGCCGAGCTCGGCAGCGAATAATCCAGTATAGAGACTGACAGCTCGGCCACCAGCAGGTCGCCGGTTGTCGGCTCGGCCTTCGGCAAGATGCCGACTGATAGAGGCAGACCAAGTAAACAGCCGTTTTGTGAGGATTCTTTATTAACCAGAAGCGTGCCCAGATTAAGTATTCTCCCAACCACATTGCGGTCTCAGTCGAGTTGATCCGGCCTTGCCCGAACCTCAATATGGAGTACTCGTCACCCCTCACAACCACGGTTCATAACCCACAATTGCGGCTCCTCAACGCCCTCCGAGCCAACTCAGGGCCAATAATGACCTTTCTCGGTCTCCCCTCTTCTTGTACGGCTCAACTAGTAGCCTCAACCAACCTAGACGGCATCATCATCGACTGTGAGCACGGTCACATGAGCGACGACGCAATGCACAACTCCATCACTGCAATCTCTTCACAAGGCGTCTCCCCACTTGTTCGTATTAGGATGACCCATGCAGATCTGATCAAACGAGCTCTGGACGCCGGTGCTCATGGAATCGTCGTTCCTATGATCAATACTGCTGAGGACGCCAGGGCTGTGGTCCAGAATGCCAAGTTTCCTCCTCAGGGGTTAAGGGGGCAAGGTTCGGCATTTCCCGGGTTCGCACTTGGTATTGACATTCCGACTTATATGAAGACGGCCAATGAGACTCTCATTACTTGTCTGCAAATCGAGTCCAACCTGGGTGTTGAGAACGTCGATGCCATATGTGCAGTGCCCGGCGTCGGTAAGAACCTCACCCCCATGATTGTAGCCAATTGCCTAACCTTTCAAGACATGTTATTCATCGGGCCTAATGATCTGGCCCTATCTATTCTGGGCTACGTTCCAGCTAGAGGAGATGAGCCCGAGTTTGTAGGGGCGATTAAAAAGATTGTCGATGCTGCTAAGAAGCATGGCAAATGGGTTGGTCGGCTGTCAAATGACGGGGCTTCGGCGAAGAAGCATCTGGAAGTATTTGATACCGTAGCATTAGGCTACGATGTTCGTGCCATTCAGAATTGGTACAGAGCAGAGCTGGGAGCAGCGCGATCATAGAATAAACACGTTAAGCCAAGTCCCCCATGCGTTACCATTTAACATGGCCACTTAACACGCTGTCCCTTGGATGAAGAACGATATCACACATGCTTCTCAGCAAAATAAGCCTCCTCGTAGTACTGCCCAATAGCCCTCGAGCATGTGAGGGGCTTGGAACTCATGTCAGACGTGTTTGCCCGATCAATTCCCCTCCGCCACTTTCTCGGGTCCCGAAACTTTGTACAACCAATCTCCCTACTCTCTTCAGAGGTTCCACGAGGCCCAATCTCTAAATAGGGCCAAGAAGGAAGTGCAGACGCCCACGTGTGACGGTCCATTGTTGCTCTGAGCCTTGACAAAGAGATCGGCCTTGGTGAGCGACTCTCGCTTGATTGGCACGCAAAAGTCCTCGTTCTTTGGGTCACCATGTTTGAATCTGGCTCGGGAAGGACCCTGTCAGAGCTTGAAACGGATGCACTCACAATAAACGATGCCATGCATGTTCTTTAAACTCTGTGTGAATATGATAACCTTTGTTTCGCTATCGGGTCTGGAGCAGGTCTTGGAACTGGCGACTTGCTGTGGGAGGGCAATGATAAGGGGAAAGTGCAGAGGTGCTCAAAATGGTGACAGGGCCGTCCAGAAATAACTCAGGGAGGTACTAAGGGTGTATCAGGATGTCATCTTGGGCAAATATTATTTATAGGCCTATACGACATTTACCTATTTTCCTTCATGGCTTGCTTAATTATTCACCGGATCTATAATGCCGTTCCAGTGACTCTCGAGGAATGCCGGCTAAACGGTGAGGCTGTGGGAATGTAGAAGGATAACTACTGAACCAAGCCTCTGAAACCCGACCCCTGTATCTTCACCCAGAGAACAATTGCAAGACAGTGATATTCCTGCTGACAGTACGCATTGCAGCTTTCTTCTCATTCGTCGAGTCATGTGTCACGCCTGACCCGCATGGTGCTCAGAGTCATGACATCAACGACTCCAGAATCGACCTTAACAATGCCCTAACTGATTCAAACTACTGTACCGCGTGTTCAGATCGTATCAACTGACCTTCTGAATCTTTTCAGTCGCCTTGCCATTAATATCTCACTTCTTTTCCTTGTTCAAGCGTAAATCATCGAGCGTCATCTTAGAGACCCCTCATCGCACAAGCACGCAACGGCCACAAGAATGCCCATCACGCGAGCGATGAAATCACTCAATACTGGACCAGTATCAGAGCCAGAAGCAGCAAGAAATGCCTCAAACAATCCCTTCCTCCATGGTCTTGATGGCCTGACACTCTACGAAAAGAAATGCGTTCTGGTCAACCGAGAGATTGATGCCCAAGGTATGGGACGATATCAGTGGTACATATGGGGTCTTTGCGGCTTTGGGTACATGCTTGACTTGTTATGGGCTCAAGCCTTTGGTCTGGTACTCAGCCCTTTGCAGCAAGAGTTGGGGTTTGGCAACGATGAATCGGGCAACATTTCAACCAGCTTCAACGCTGGACTAACCGCTGGAGCCTTTGTCTGGGGGCTTTTAGCAGACATTATTGGTACGACTCCACGTCTGCAAAGACACTCAGACTGATTTATCCTGACTAACCGAGCAGGTCGCCGTTGGGCTTTCAACCTAACCTGCCTCATCTCATCAGTCTTTGGGTTATGTCTAGGCGCATCCAACACCTACAACACTTTCCTCATATTGACCGCATTTGTTGGCGTCGGTGTCGGCGGTAATATCCCCATTGACACGACAATCACGCTCGAATTTATCCCTCAGGTTGGTATTCAAGCTCAGTGCGTTGAAAGTATTAACCCTTCTAGAATAAACGGTTCTTGCTGGCTTGTCTATCCATCTTTCAACCTATTGGCGTGGTTATCTGCAGCGTCATTGCGTTTGGCTTCATTCCAGTCTATTCATGCTCACCCAACTTTTCAGAGGCTGAGCCGCTCCCTTCTTGCAATGACAACGTAACGCAGACACCATGCTGTTCACGTGCTGACAACATGGGATGGCGTTATCTACTGTTCACCCTCGGAGCGATCACCCTTTCTATTTTCATCTTACGGTTCTTTATCTTCAAATTTCGAGAGACCCCAAAGTATCTCCTTTATCGAGGACGCGACGACGAAGCACTTCAGACTCTTCAACACATGGCCAAGATAAACGGTAAACAGTGCAGTCTTACTATTGAGATGTTTGACTCTCTAGAATCCGAGCAAAGCTCCCTTGACAGCAGCTCTAGTGCCAGTCCTGCTCTAGGTGGAACAAGTCGGCACATCGAGTGGGCGGAAAAGGCCAAGTCCGAGCTGTCCCGATACAAGATGTTGTTTGACGGCTTTCAAATGACACGTCTTACCATCTTGACTTGGTTGACCTACATAATGGATTTCTGGGGCTTTACAGTCGCTGGTAAGTAATCATGTCCCATTTTAAACACCACTAACCTGTGTAGGATTCTACCTCCCACGCATCTTGGCTCTCAAGAATGGCTCCGAGTCTGTCAGTCTATCTTCAACATATGCAGCGTACATATATACATATGCTCCAGGAATCGTTGGCGTACTTTTAGGTGCCATGATGTATCGTATCCCTGCCTTTGGGCGAAAATGGACCATGGTATTGTCCGCAGCCCTCATGGGCACATCGATCCTTCTCTTCTCTACTGTTGATACGAGGGCCAAGAACGAAGGGTTGTTTGCTATGGAATATTTCTTCCAGTCCATGTTTAATGCTGTTTTGTATGGCTGGACCCCTGAAGCATTCCCAGCACCAGTTCGTGGCACAGCCTGTGGCATTGCAGGATTCTGGGGTCGACTGTTTGGTATCGTCAGTCCTCTGATTGCCCAACATCTTTACGGGCGATCAACTGGACCAGGAGGCGAAGGGGATATCAACAGTGTTTTGTATCTTGCTGGAGGTGTCATGTTGGGCTGCGTAATCAGCACGGCACTGTTGCCAACAGAGCTGATGGAGACAAAGGATGAGCGTTCTTAGAAGATCAGGAGCATTTGGCCGTTTCTGGACAAGCATATGCTTCGTTTCGCACCGTTATATACGAACCATTAGTATAGTGGGAGATATTGTCTTGCTCGTACTTTTTCTGGGTTATTTCTACAATAATGCACTCATTTTTCTGCAGCATTCATGACGCCAATTTTGGCATTGGGTCTTCTATCGTCGCCGCTTACGCTTGCGGGTTAGCATTTACCCCTGAAATGCGCCTCGCCCAGCCATGGTTTCATCACCACGGACGCTAATCTCCTGGAATATGCTGGGCCTAATCCATTCCGGATGGCAATGACTCGGATGCGGGCGGTGCCTGGTGTTCTAAGGAATGGTGGCGCTTCCGGCCCTGCCTCTCCGTTTATCGTTGGTCTTCTTCCCCACTACTCTGCACCCGGACAAACTTTCTTTGCAGTCTAGCTGAAGTGAATAGTAATATGACCTAGTTTCAGAACAGATCTCCCTCGTGCACGTTCCCCTGAGCCCTCAGCTGTCTCCCCACTTCAATATTATCCCTTCACTCATCGTTCTTAATAGAGTATTTATTATGCTCGAAACATCTGTCTCTAGCAGAATTTCTTAAACGAGGCCACCGGAAGGGCCGTCTCCTGGTCTAATGGACGATGAAGTGCCAGTTCCAACTCCTGTTGGATTCATGTCCCATACGCAGGGAGTCAGCACGAGCCTATTCTATACTGGTGTTTTCATGCCAATCTTTTCAATACCCATAGTGCTTCTTCGCCTATGGACTTCCCAACACGTTGTGAACAAATGGCATAAAGACGACAGTAAGCTTTTGGCCAAGTTATGGCAGCAGACCGATTGACAATCTGTTTCTAGCCCTGATTGTTATCGCTACAGTATGTTCAGTTCGCCATTTCGACTCTTTTTCTAATAGCTATACAGATCCTCGTCCTGTTTCAATCAGTACTAGTTTGTATCTGTGTGTATCCAGGTCAAATCCAAGGAACGCGAGTGAGCTAATGTTCTATATAGTAGCTCGACTTGGAAGTGGCGATCATGTTTACAACGTCTCACCCAAAGAGATAAGCCTGTTGCTTGATGTATGTCTATCAAAGAACCCCTGATCTAATCTCTACTAATTCGGTTCGGTGGTAGTTGAGCAAATGGGCAGGCGTTCCCTTGTTTGCAATAAGCACGCTCATCATAAAGGCTGCGATCCTCCTTTTCTATCTCCGATTCTCCGTGGATAGATCCTTTGAGATTTGCACGTATACTGTGCTTTTCGTTGTTGTCGTCTACTGTCTGGCTCAATGTATCGGACATATGGCCATCCCTTGTTACAAACCCACTGATGCAGGCTGTCAACCGATCGCCGTTCTCTTTATAGTTTGCGCTGCGCTTAATGTAGCAACAGATCTCGCCATTCTATTCCTTCCAATTTGGATATTGCGCCCTATGAAGGTTCCTAATGGGCGGAAAGTTGGGATTGCCATGATCTTGATGGCGGGTGGCTTGTCAGTTTCTCCCTGACACACGTTTCGCACACTTACACTTTACCAGTGTATCGGCCGTCAGCATTGTCCGTTTGGTCTCAACTATATACGTCAATACCGTGGATATTACCTATGAATGGGGGAATAGCATTAAATGGAGGTAGGGCTGGTTGATCGACGGTACCAACGAGTGCTAATAGATGCATAGTTTGATCGAGTCTTGGTCAGGGCTTATATGTGCTTGTCTGCCTTGCATCAAGCCTTTCTTTACAAGATACTTCCCTTCCTTCCCTCTATGGAGTTTGCTTGAAAACAGCAGCGGATCGATGCGACAATTGAGAACGATAGATTAGTTGCTCAGTCACAGGACAAACGTGCCAGGGTTACTATGACAATAGTTTAATTCTATTTGATCCTCTTATCCAATCACAAGTCTATCTCTCAATCCTCGCTTTGATAAAAGTTGGGAAGCTTGAAAAGCTTCTTGGCGTTGTCCTTTGCAATCTTTCTCTTGTCCACATCGTTGATCGGAAGTGCATCGTACCAGGTGCAGGCATCCGAGAATGACTCGAACGGGTAGTCGATCGAAAAGAGGATCCTATCAGCTCCAACCTCTGTGAGACAGAACTGAAGAGTAGTAGTCGAAAAGTGGCCGCTGGTCGTGATCCACAGGTTGCGAGCAAAATACTCCCGGATGGTTAACTTGCAGTCAAGACCAAGAGGTTTCTTGACATCCTCAAACCAATGGTTGATGCGCCACATGTCGAAGGGAATATGCTCTCCTAGATGACCAAGGACAATCTGAAGCTTAGGGTGTCGATCAAAAACACCATTGGTAACCATGCCAAGAGCATGAAGACTGACACCTTGGGCAAAGCTCAGGGGAGGGCCAATCAACCACTTGCGCTTCGCCCAGAGCTTGTCATGGATGCTGCCAGTGGGATTTCTGGGGTGCAGGTAGAAGGGGACGTCCAGTTCAGTCACCGTTGACCAGAAAACGTCCCACTCAGGTCCATCATAGAAGATCATGTCGTCGCCATCAGAGCCAGCTCGTTGGGTATCGTTGACCAGAGCACCCTTGAATCCATACTTGGTCACACATCGCCTCAACTCCTCTGCCGCTTCTTTGGGGTCATGCATTGATAGAGTGCTATAATTGTTAGTGAGGTTCTTCAATCAGATGCAATAACTTACGCGAAAGCACCCAGACGATCGGGGTGTTCCTTGATTGCACCAGCAATGTAATCATTGACCTCAACTGCTAGTGACTGAGCCTCTTTCGCGTCATAAACATCCTGCACACCAGGTGCCGTATATGAGAGAATGGTGTATCCAACGCCGTGCTCGTTCATGTACTTGATGCGTTGCTCAGTAATATCGTTGATCTCGGCAGCATGCTTATCAGGGTCGACTGCAAACAACCCCGCCCACCATCTTGTGCGCTCCTTGAATCGGGGGAGAGCAAAGGCTTCCTCGAGGGCAACTTTTCCAAGCATGATGGTGATTGATGGTATTGGTTATCGGATATCGTTTGTGATTGTTGAAAAGGGTTCTCTTCGTCGACTCAAGTCTCTTTATAACAGCAGTCGACAATTCATCTTCATTGTTACCTATCACCAATCCCCAGCTTACGAATCCACCGGGCAATGCACCATTGCGGATGGAGAATCGGAGCGGATAATGCACTGTACACCTACGGCCCGATCAACCCCAGATTTACGGAAGCGGGGTAGACCGATGCAGTGCCGAGAGCGCCACTTGGACAGAGTTCCGATGGTGTCTCGGGAGTCGGCAACCGGGATCCCTGCCGGCTGTGATGGCGTCGAGGTTACGCCCGCCTCCTACTTGACCACAACTTTGATCCTTTCACTAAACACGTACAGTACTTTGACAATCGAGATGGATGCCTACAGTGTGCAGTGTCCTTCGGACCAGTCGGTTCACCCCGACATTGTCGCGTTTCTTCAGTCGTTTTACAGTGTCTCGGATACTCCAGGGGAGACGGAAAAATATGTCGACATGTTTACAGAGGATGCTACCTTTGTCCTCGCGTCGAAAAAGGCAGCCGGTCATTCAGGTTAGACTCTTTCTGATGGTGTTGAGGTGATGTTGACATTGCAGAAATTACAACCTTGAGACAAGGGATGTGGGAGGCAGTGGCTTCGCGTAAACATCAGCTCTTCCAAATCTTTCCTTTTGGCAAAGGTTCCGACGAATTAATGCTCTACGGCACGGTCGCGCTCCAACTCAAGAATGGTGGCTCAGCCGAAATTGACTGGGCTGCGAGGGCCGAGCTTGCGAAATCGGCTCACGACGGAAAGTATCGGTTTAAATACTACCAGGTTTATCTTGTGAGTGCTTTGGTCGTATGACGTCACTGTGCTAATGAACCCAGGACACGGGCGCGGCAGCAGCGTACAAGAAGTGATGGGGTGAGGTCTTGCTGCAGAGTCTCGAATGTGTAGCTATCTATATAGAATATACAATACTAGAATCATGCTAAGACGATGCTGTTGACGAGTGCCTGGTTGTCGCGTAGTGTGTTATCCTTACCCCCGGACCTACCCTAATCCGGTGTGGTGGTGAATTGTTCAACGTGATATAACAACCTAGAGCACACAAGAGTCATGCTACCCTGGGGCACATATTATAAAGAAACATTTATATCTTGAGTCATGGACCTGAGAACCGGATGGCCTCAGTAGAGTCGTGCGTATGGGTTGAACTCATTTTCCCCATTAAGATAGCTTTGTTGAATTGTGGAGTTGGTGTTGTGAGATTTGTTCCTCGTAGTGAAGGCCAAACGTAACAACGAGCATCCCCTAGCTAGATGCCTTTCGAGCTAGCCTATAAATGGCTTCACCAGAGAGAAATCCAGGGTGTTCTTCATAAAAACGAAGCCCAGCCAGTGATTTCATCGTCAAAATCAACAATTACCCGATTTGGACAGACCCACAATAACCCCGGATTTCTTAGTGGAGGTGTGGGTCGACAACGGGTAGTGCCGATTGAAGCCGTTGTCGATAGGTACCTAACCTAAGACTCAGGATGTCAAAACTGACCACACCTCGTGCATGGCTGATAGGCGGTGAGAGAGTGAAAATGGAGGAGAATGCCATGTAGAAGTGGCTATATATCACGAGAGGAGTTGGCAGTAATTGGAATTATGTCCGCTCGAAGTGTAGCTGGGCAGACAGCGATGGTCATCGATCAAGGCGCAAGCAAGACTCGAAAGGTTGGCTCAGTAGGACAAAACGTAGAGATTAATGCCGCTTTTATTACAAATAATACACAGAATGAACTTAAGAGCCAATGATAACACCATTCGGAAGTTCCATTCCAAGAGGGAGACCACAGAGGAACTTGTCCAGGTACTTCTCGCCTCGCTTCTTGGCCAACTTTTCCTCAACATCCTTATACATGTCGTACCTATGAAGGGTTAGTTGATTGAACCAAATGAATTCCTTGGATAATGGATTTACTTACGTATTCATCTCCTCGATAGTCAAGACCTCCTTCTGGTTCTCCACCTTGTAAGTAGGGCAGTCCTTGTTTACGGAGAAGCCTGACGATGATTAGCTTGTGAATATAGCGAATATCAGGAAACTCACCAATTCGCTCGTTAATGTTGTAGGCAGCCTTTGCAGCAGCTGACTGCACCCGGGTAGCTCGGGGCAGACGGACCTCTTCATAAACGGCAAGAGACTCAGAGACGTCGCCGTTGAAGTAGCGCTTGTCGAACAAGATACCCAGAGCAGCAGCATCCTCAATGGCCATACAGGCGCCTTGGCTTTGATGAGGCATCATGGGGTGTCCGGCATCACCAAGTAGACAGACATTGCCCTTCTGGATGTAAGGATAGGGCTTGTGGACCCAAAGTCTCCATGGCTGGATTTCCTTGCCGATAGCAAGATGCTTGAGGACCTGAGGGTCGAGGTTGGGGTAGGGCTTGAGGAGCTCCTCGACTGGTCGGTCATCTGCTCCCCAGGCTTGGGTTGTATAGTCGCCTTGTTCTCTGGGGAAGAAGCAGTAGTAAGACAGTAGTTTTCCACCGTTGCAAGGCGAGAGCACAATCTTATCCCACTTGCCTTCTTGACCACCCCAGTATTCGAGAGCGCTGTCCTGAGAATAGTCGACAAGACCGGCCTTGACAGCATCCTCAGTCATGACGTTGCAATGAAGGCAGCTTGAATCGGCAGGCTTCTTCTCAGGGTGGATACCCAAGATGCCTCGAACTGCTGAGCCGATACCATCAGCACCGATAATCAGGTCGTGCTTGGCAGTAACTCCATTCTCAAAGGTGATTGTGCCAGAGGAGATATCGATTGCAGAGCACTAGAATTGTTAGCGGAGGTAAAAGTGAATGTTTTTCATCACTTACACGATGCTTGACCTTGAGTGTCGCAGGTTGGCCCTTTCCTTCGCCCATAGCAGTATCCTTGAGCATAGCATGCATGTATTGTCGATGAAACATGTTGTAAACATAGCCCCAACGCTGTTCATAATCATCCAGATCGTAGACGCTGACAGGCTCGCCAGTCTTCCAGTCACGGTTGATGAGCTTCTTCAGGACGACAGGGTCACCCTTGGCAACATCAACCTCCCACTCGTGCAGCCATCGAGTACCGTTTGCTGCGCAAGAGACTGAAGCGCCAACTTCTCCGGCAAAGTCTGATCTCTCGTAGATGGTAACATCATGTCCAGCGCGTCGAAGTGCAATTGCTGTTGACATGCCGCCGATGCCGCCACCGATAACGCCGACGCTGAGACTCCTCCAGCCAGGCATGGTTTGAGTGTTTGTGTCCTTGATCATTGTGATGGTGATTGATGGATGACTTGAAGCTGGTGGAGGTAGAATGCTGATGTTGTGTAATTGTTCTGATCTGAGCAAGCATGTGCTCTTGTGTCTTATTTAGCTTTGAGCTTGGGACCATTGCAGCAGGTTGAAGCCGGCTAAGTTAACATCAATCCGGGCAAGTCCACGCCGCCCGATCAACTGGCGGATCTGACATTCGACGCCCATCATGCGTCAAATCCATCCACACCACTTGGTATCGCCAGTCGTTGATTCGGGTGCTGACCAGAGCCGCTATCATCGGGTACTGTACTGGGTACTGCACTGTGGGTTCTTATCCGCTAGCGTCGGATAATGCACCAGCACACTGAGCGGTTCACTGCCGCCATATCTTTGCCTGGTGGAATGGCGACCCAATAGCGTGGTCTAGCGCTATCAACGTTATCATACAGCGGGCGGTGATTTCTCTCAACAGAACATGAACTTTTTGGCGGAACAAGTTTATACAGTGGTTTATTACAGTCGGAAAGGGTATCTAGCTCTCATGATAGGAACGGGAAACTGTCCCATTGTGAAATGTTCAAACTCTCCCAGTCCAAACAGAGATCCGCTCCCTCCAGTTGCGGAAATGACCAATCTTGTGTTGCCTCATCGTCTAGTCGTAGAAAGAATTGACTATCATTAGGGGTAATAAGCGGCCAAGACTCTTGTGTACTTGGCTCGCTTTTCGCTGATGAATCAAGACTAAAGATCTTGGACACGTATCGACTTCTACCTGCCGATGTTTCTTTCGAGCGGCGCTTTGCAATGGCGCTGGAGAGTGTTGTTAAAATCTCCAAGTAATGTGCCGCTTGTGGGCTTTGTTTGGACAGATGCGTGAGAACTTCTTTGGCTCCTTGGAAGGCGGTTTCGATATCAGAGTCGACAGGGTATTTGGCAAAGATCTCAAACCCCAGAACTAGCCCTGCCGCGAAGATGAGGGCCCTGAAAGGTTAGAATGGTGTCGACCGTGTGATATGATCACTTACTTCATGATGCACATGTTTCCCTGCAAGAGGCTAGCATTAAGGGCCTCAACACATGTCTGGGAGAGGTACATGGCAGCGTCAAGACAGGCGGCAGCTAGTTGAGACGGCAAGGCCCCCTTTGGTGGCCTTGAGGTGAGTGCAGAGATGAGAAAAGGCCTTGATACAAGCATCACGGCAAGGTAATAAAAGCAAGAGACATGAGCTCTGGCGACTGCTCCATGTTGAGGAGGTAAAGACCCAGGACTGGCCTGTTCTGTGCACACCGTGTTTCGAATAGAATCGGGTAGATTTCGTTTCCAGTTCTCGATATCTTGCATCAACTGTTCAACGATTGGCGTTGTAATCTTCTTCTGATCGTAGAGAGTGTCTGTTATGTCGTTGATGATTGTGACAATCTTGTTTGCAGCAACAAGACAGTCTGTGATGTGATCCCCCGGTTGTGCAACATCATCGAGGTTATTCTTTTCCGAACGGATCCCAGCAGTGGCGGAGGGTCGGCCTAGGATCGAATTGACCAGTTTATCGACGATGCATATGCTCATCCATATTCGCAGTCTACTATATGTTAGTACAGCTCAAGTAATGATCCTACTAACTCACCTGAGCTGGTCAGCAGGTCCAGGCTTCTTTGCGTACGAATCCCGACTGTGCAGACCCAAAGCGAGAGCAGCTTTGGCAGCGATGCCCAAATACATGAAGGCAGCATTCCTGCGACACTCTCCAAGCATGTAAAAGGCCATGAGAAGAAAAGTGCGGACCATGTCTATGTCGGGATCTTCAAGAAACCCCATGAAGGCATAGCGACGGGCATTGCGGAAGCACACTTGCCCGATGCTCTTGGCGCTTTCAAGAGACTCGCACTGAGCGCCTATTGCAATAACCAGATCAATCGAGGCTTGTTTGAGCGATGGTAGACTGATGCCATCAGGGGTCATGCTCTTGTCCGGAGTCATAAGTAAAGTCTCAAGCTCCGACGGGTCAAAGACGTGAATCAAGGCTTCAGTCTGGACTTATTAGCAAGACTCGCGGGCACAGGGATGAATGCTCTTACGACGGCGTAGTATGACCTCAAATACCTGAGCTTTTGCTCTGCGTCTAAATCGTTGATCTCTGGTTCTGGTGCGTTTGCTTGAGGAGACTCGACCTCGAGCATTCTGTCACTCTTTTCGTTGTGTGAAAAGGCTGAGGGACCAATCTGTTGCGATACCAAGTCCCTTACAATCTGGAGGAATGAGATTGACGCAGCACCGCCAATGTAGACTATCCATCTTAGCAAACGATGCAAATTATGACTTCATTGTGCCCGTACCTCGCTCCCCACGTGAATTGAGCAGCATACGTGGGGGATTGGTTGAAGAAGCGTCAGTCTGTTCACTCTGACTGCCCTCACCATCTTCCTGACGTGAATCCGAAGGCGAAAGCGGTTGAAACACTTCGACTGTGTCGTTGTCACTTTGTTGAACCGTTTGATTGCTGGCGCGTCGCACCGGGGTTGTAGGCTCGTCTCTTGTCCATGATGTTGTATCGCTTGCAGCCCGGATTGATGCCTCTGCTCTTGCCCTCGCTCTGGAGCCCCGGGGTGCATAGGTAATGAAGCACTGATGCTCCAAACCCCTACGGAGACACTGAGTGCAGGGGGCCGTACCACTGCATCTCTTCTTTGCCTCTCGACAGAGATTACATGCCTCCACAGCCCTCTGACGTTGATGTGCGGGAACTTTAGGACGAGGCATATTGACGACTGGGTCGCTGGAGCATGTTGCAATGGTTTCCGGGAAATGCGGTCGCGATTTGGGGGATCTCGGTTCCAAATCAGTTCCCGGCGAACACCCACAGCCGCTAGAGATAACGAGGAGACGCCAATTGATAAGCAGTGCCACTGAAGCATCATTTTGCGGGGTAGGCATGACCAGGGGATCATCTTCCAAGCAAGCCATTCCTTCTTGAGAGTAAGCCACGGAGCCAATGGCTCAATTGATCATTCATTGGCTTATTCCTTACCGGCTGAGTCCACTTTCCGACCCGAGTTCCGAACTTCCGTTGATTGATCTTGAGCTACAATCTTCCAGCTTGTTGGCTATCTAGATATGATCTAAGAGTATCTTCAACGGTATTTTCAGATGTAAAGCATTGATTCCAATATTATAGCCAGATTCCCAGAGCGTAGACACTCGAGCCTACGACATCATCTCGTCAGACGATCGATCGCCGGATCAGACATGACAGGGCGTTTTTTTTTTCTCTTTTTGCGACAAGTGGTGAACTTATAACTCTGTGAACATAGACTCTTTCTTATATAATGACGAGTTCAATTCATCCTGGGCGATTTATATATCCTCGCTGCTGCCTTAGTTGTCGTTGTCGGATACGGGGTTCTCGCAACGGATGTAACACTGATAAGCTCTGTGTTCTGATAAACTTTCTGACTTGCCGAGGTTTCCCCTATCAAGCTTATCTGGATGAACTCTTGGAATGCGGAGTAAGCTTGGCGACGCCTACTTTCGAGTGGAGAGGTTCAACTGGAGAGCTTCACTTTGACGCACGAACTTCACAATTACTCAATAATGTACGCGGATATCACGAAACCTCCAGCGCCGTTGCCCACGGCGCAATTGAAGCTCATCAAGTCTGGCATATCGCTATTGCCTCCCCTTTCACGTCGTGGTCATGGTCCTGGGCTCATTCTTCTGGCCCACTCCTCGGCCGATCCTTTGAGAATCGACCAGGGTGTCCCATCAGAGCTCATCAAATGGGCAGAAGAGGGGTATACGGTTGTTAGGCTTGATCCAAATGCTTTTGAGGGCGTTGAGAGTCTGGACGTACTTAATGAGGCCGTTGAAGCTTTGAATCAATGTGAGAGATGCGACAAGGGGAAAATTGGTTTAGTTGGTACGTCAAACACCATCACTTGTTGCTGGTCTAACATCTTGAAGCATATGCCCCTGAGCTATGGAATAAGGTTGCGTCCAGCGTGTCTCAAATCCCAGACCTCGTTTCTGCTATCGTATACGGAGACAAAGAAGGTTCCGAGGACCTTGCTTCTACTACGGTCCCATTCCTCCGACACCTGGCTGGACAATCCGCAACTGCCCCTGGCCAAGCTGCAGGCGTTGAGCATCACTATCCAAAGGCCCAGAGCCACGCCTTTGCCACACCGTTCCATGAGCACTTCTCCTACTCACTGGAGTCTTTATCTCACACAAGAAATCTCCAGTTTCTCAAACCCCGAATGGGGGGACCACACTTCGACCTTGAAGCCATTTGGGAAGAACACACATATTACGAGTTTGCTGACCGGTCCGTTGAGCACACCATGAGTACAATGGTACAAGAACCATACGTTAATCATGTTCCAACAGTAAGTACAGTGCACGGCGTGGTGTAGGATGCTAACTCTTAGCAGTTAACTGGCGGGGTCGGTAGAGAGAAGCTATCACACTTTTACCGGCATAACTTTATCTTCAATAACTCTGCCGACACTGAACTCGAACTCATCAGTCGCACAGTCGGTATCGATCGCGTCATAGACGAGTTCATTTTCAAGTTCACACATGACCAACAGATTGACTGGCTGTAAGTGTTGCCGTGGTGCCAAAGACCTAGACTGACCTATTTAGGCTCCCTGGTGTCCCTCCCACCAACATCAAGGCCGAAGTTCCTTTCACCGCTGTAGTTAATGTCCGTGGAGACAGGCTCTACCACGAACACATTTCCTGGGATCAAGGAACAGTCTTACGTCAGCTCGGCTTACTTCCAGAGTACCTCCCTTTCCCATACGTGCTTCCGGATGGTCGATCGGCAAGCGAGGGTTCATGTTTTGAATACCGAGTACCTGTAGGGGGATCAGAGACGGCAGACAAGATGAGGGATCGAAATGGGGTGTCTTCCAACGAGATGTTCAAGTTTGAGATTCGTGAGACGAAACCATCGACGAAGGAGTGAGACTGATGCAGGGTTGTTGAAACGGAACCTTTGGGTCGCCGAGAATCCTCCCGATGAACACTGGCAATCAAAAGGCCGGTACTTTGTAGTTACATGCCAATAAGATATCATTTCACTGTGAGTGCTTCAGAACAATTCATTCAGTGAACTCGAAGCATGGGAAACTGTGATATCCGCAGATATGGCGCTCCTGAAACGACTGACAGCATAAAGTATCTCTCGTATT
Source organism: Fusarium duplospermum (assembly GCA_003946985.1). Lineage (NCBI taxonomy): Eukaryota > Fungi > Ascomycota > Sordariomycetes > Hypocreales > Nectriaceae > Fusarium > Fusarium duplospermum. The sequence continues at coordinate 82,745 of NKCI01000062.1, forward strand.
AACACTTTCAGAGAATTTCTCTTTCATGAGCATGTTCCCAATTGCGAACAAAATAAATCAAGTCACTTTCACTGCCTAATCTACTCTCGCTTCTTCAAGTAGCACTTAAGACCCTTCTGTCGAGGGAACCAGCTACCAGTGACAACCCAGGGTGCCTCCGGATCCACCAGTGTGATCTCGTACTTTTTAATCAGAGTGGCAACAATCTTATACAGCTCAAGCTGGGCAAGATTGCGTCCAATGCACACTCGAGAACCACCACCAAAGGTGAGATCTGCGGCATTGTAAAGACGGAGACGCTCTTTGTAAGCAACATCAGTCTCGCCTTCGTTCTGAAGCCATCGCTCAGGACGGTAAGTGTCCGCATCTTCTCCCCAGATGCCCTTGTTACGGCCAGCGACGTATGGGTTGATGCCCACAGCGGTACCAGGAGGGACAAAGCTACCATCAGGCAGCTTGAGACCAGTCTCGGGTACGTAACGCTCAAGGAGCATGCAAACACCAGGGTGCATACGCATAGCCTCGCGGGCACAAGCCTCCAAATCTGCAATTATGTTAGTATTTGATTGAATAGCAAAGGGAGACGCGACTCACATGGCAGAGCACGGGCAGAGCTGAAGGAAGCAACATCGGCCAGATCCGCGGCAAGGATTTCCTCTTCAAGCTTCTTGTACGCTCTGGGGTTGTGAAGAGCATACCAGAAGATGGCACGAATAGTAATGGCAGTAGTATCAGCTCCGGCGAGAAGGTTAACCAATAGGTAGCCCATAATGATACCATCATTGACAAGATCAGGGTGAGTCTCCTTGGACTCGACAAAGTGCTGTAAGAAGTCGGGAACCTTGGGGTTATAGTTGGTGTCCTTGCCCTGAAGACGAGAGATCAAATGCTCAAGAGAAATGCGAGTAATGTTGCCCAGGTTGGGAGGACCAATTCGCATGATGGGGTTCTTGTCAAGGAGGAAATCCAAGAAAGGCATTTGACCGACAGCGGCGAAGCTAAACATGTTAGAGAGAGGGCATCAAATAAATGGGCAAACATACTAGTCAAGAGCCTTGTCAGCAATGGAAATGGTGCCATCATAGTCATAGCCCTTGTCCATGTATCCAAACCGCTGACTGAAGGAAGCAGCGCCATTGGTATCCCAAGAGTCTGAACGCGTTAGTCATAGCCAAGTCAAGAATTTGTGGCACTCACAGAAGCCAATCCACTCTCCAAGGTCACATTCTGTAGGCTCGGTACCACTCATGAATCTCTTCTCCAAGTGACCACAAAAGTCGCCGATGAGCGAGTCAAAGAGAGGCTCAAGGCCAATAACACTGCTCTGGGAGTAGTATTTGACGATGGGACGCTTCATGCGGGCATGTTCGGCCTGATCAGTGGTGCTGAAGAGGTGGTACGTGATCTTGCCATTGACGACGGCACTGTTGTTGTGATAGAACTCGGTCTAGATACGTTAGCACTTGACCATTGGCCCAAAGGGCAGTACTAACCTTCTTCCACTTTCCATCGGTGCCATAAAGAGTCTTGATCAACTCAGGAAAGTCAAAGTCCAAAGTGTTGGGTCCGATTCGAACAACAGGGCCATATTTGTTATGAAGCTCCTTGATCTTGATGTGATAGCTTCCTCTTCTCACAACAGAGAGACGCCAAAGGTTGGTCCAGCCTTGGAATAAAGTTAGTCGGCATTAGTCAATGGACTCGATGAACTTACCAGCCAGAGTCGGCCCAGGATACTTTCGGAGAGGAGAAGTGAAATATGAGACAATCCACCAAGCAGTAATGCTAAGAATAGGCACCACGACAATGGCAACGGCAAGGCTCTTCCAGTCCAAGCCCTGGACGAGGGCCTCAATGTAAGAGGTATCAATGGAGCTCATATTGGAATGGGTCCTGTATTGATGATTCAAGTTCCAAACTCCCGTGTTATCACCGCATGTCAAACAGAGCAGAGGACATGCGGATCATTTAAACCCCTCTTCAGAGAGAGAATTACCCGTGTCATGTTGCCGGTAGGGATCAACGCTGCGAGTTCGTCAATGTGGTATTGGAACCAACAGAAACGGATGATGCATCCTGTGCCTGTCTGCCCTGTCACGCCCCTTGCCTTTTCCATCAATGGTGTGAGAATGAAGACCCGAATGAAGAGGGCTTCGCAAGCCAACGCCGCTCAACGCCGACTTTGAGACTGTTCTTCGAGGAACCCTGCTTCCACTTGCCCGCGATGTTGCTCTGGGGTGGATTCTAGTGGATCTCTGTAACGGTTGTTGGTTTATTGGGTTAGACAGTGGACTCGCTGGGTCCTTTGGGAGCTACTCGAGTATTCTCGTCAACCGTATCATAGAGGGCGTTTTGTCATCCATGCTAGGGCAGCAGGGTTTCGATCCGCATTTAACGGCTCCTAGCATGCTCTTGCAAGCCATCGGCCCAGGTTAGTGATAACCCGACTTCCGATTGGTGACCTCGCGGTACGGACCAGTGCCGCCACGAAGCCCCAGAGGCTAGGGCTCAAGCGAAACAAGCGATGAAACCCTGTACCGCCCAGGACAGGTTGATGTAGTATCGTGAGGTTGGAAAGTTCTAGCTCCCTGAAGATGCTTTCTCGGCATAAATTGCATTCAAGTTGCTGTCAACCTTGAGGCTGTGCAGAGGATCCATGGCATCCTTTCACGGAGGGAGCTCCTCAGAAGGATTGTGCAGAATGCACAGCATTGCATATACAGCAGTAATCAATGCCTACGATTTGGAATCTGTTTCTACTCACGCACAGCATCATGGTAGACGAGACACCGAGCTGTAGGCGAGGGGCGCAGCCCTGGTTGACTCGAGAACCATGGCCATGGCATAGATCTTGCTTGCTTCTTCAAGATTAATGATCTGGCATAGATCTGCGCTGGTACCAGGTATTGGGTGACGAGTAATCGCGGAACGCGGGCCTTGAGTGATTAAATGCAAGATAAAGGGGTCACCCATCAACATGGACATGGTCCTTTTGTTGAATATTTTTGACGAATTATCTCTCGCCGCCACCCGTCTTCACTGCAAAGAATAAGTTTTCAATCACCTCGGTTATACCTACTGACCCTGTTGAAAGGCGAGGATAAGCTGAGGCCGGGCTACTCTTGAGACGGCTGGTCCCCGAACATCGTATGACTCGTAAGATGTAGGGATGGGTCTAGACGACAGCCCCTTTCTTTTTTGAATAAATCCCCGCACATTTGAGCGCCAATCTGCCCGGCAGTTGATCTAGATCCTCCTTCTGCCAGCTCAAAATCCTTAGCATGGTTCAACCTTGCTGAGGAAAGAGGGAGGCCAAGACGCCAAAGACATAGCAACAAACATTGGGTTTATCAGAAAAGCCCTCGGTTATGGTTCTACAAACCGAAGTTCCTACCGAAGAACCCATAATAAATAGGGTTCTGACACACGTAGACGGGAATAGCCGATCATCCACTGATGAACACACGAACGGATACCCCGGCACCGTTGATGTCTCTTTTCTCGGTTGTCATGTAGACAGGGTTCCCTGGTATTACTAGCTTCTTTTCTCAATACCGACGCCGATCATCTGCTCGGGTAGCGGGTCCGACGGGTTTCTCCCTGTAACGTCGCAACACGCGACAGTGTAATTATTCGTCAACCCTTTGTCAGGATCCGTTCTCAGTGTCACTTTGAAACAATGCTCTAAAATGGTACAGGCTTGGTGCAGCTCAACGGGGCTTCTCAGCAACACCTTGCCTAACCGAAATGGAATTGTCTCCTGTGGCAAACGCTTCAAGAACCATCAGCCCAGCATATGAGTGAGCGGGTTACAGAAACGACGATCTTGTTACCCTACCTTGTGTCTTTGGAAATCACCGTACCTGCGCCAGTGGAGTTAGGGGCTTTGAGTTTTTTAGCCTCCAAGCTTCGGCCATCTGTTCCACAGGCTGCTAGATGGTTCGTCGAGGCCGAGACATCAAACTGAATCCACTTGTCAGAGTTGCAGCCAAAGTTTCCATGCTTCAAGTCGAATCATGCCTTGATAGAAAAGCACATCTATGCCCACCAACCGACACGACGGCTCCGCCGGTCAGCTGACGAACTCATCCGCCTGCTCGGTAACTTGACCTACGATTTGTGCAGAAACAGAACTTGATCAAGCAGCGAACCGCAGACATGGCTATGGGAGGGGATGGGCCGTGGGCCATATCTGTCATGTGGTCATTGACTGCAGTGACACTGATCTTTGTTATACTAAGAGTCTATACTCGAGTTTTTGTTGTCAAGTCGTACGGAGTTGACGACCATGTTTACAATCTTGCCTTCGTAAGTTTCTCGTCTGAGTTGACGACTGTTCTGACCTTGTAGGGCTTCCTCTTTTTCTACACCCTCTTCACGACCATTTCAGCGAAATATGGCTTTGGCCAGAACATGGCCGACATCAAAGACCTCGACGACACGGCGCGTGCGATCCTATTCGAGGCCATTGGCCAAACATTTGCTGTGGTTGGCATGGCTGTTGCCAAATGGTCACTCGGACTGTTTCTGCTTCGACTTGTCAAGGCTCAATGGCACAAGATTGTTATTTGGATATCCATGGGAGTCTTGATGTCCGCGTCTATATCTACCTGCTTTGTCTTTTGGTTACAATGCTCGCCACCCAAGTATTTATGGGACCGTCGCATTCCAGGTCGTTGCCATATTGATTCAACACCAGTGTCGATGCTTCTATGCAGTAAGTGGAGTGGACAATGACTGATGGCATTGACTGACTGTCTAGTCTTGTGTGTTATTGTCGACTTTTTCTATGCGCTATTCCCTTGGTTGTTCATCTGGGGTCTACAAATGAACACGAGAGAAAAGATTGTTATTCTGGCCAGTCTTAGTCTTGGTGTCATGTAAGTACATGCCAAGGTCCATAATAGATGCTTGCTGACACCTTCCAGCGCTGGAGCATGCGGTATCAAACGTACTATCGAAGTGCCAGCACTTTCCAGTCCCAATTATTTGAGTATGTCATCCATACCCTCTCTTTATCTTTAATAACACCCTCTAGAGGAAACAGTCGGTCTCATCGTCTGGTCCGCTGCCGAAATCTCCGTCACCATGATCTGCATTGGCATTCCCGTCTGTCGACCTCTTTATAAAAAGTACTTGGAAAAGTTGACCTCTCGCGACGGCAGCAAATACCGCAATTACCAAGATCGAAGCGAGGGAGGATCATACCCGCTAAAGACATTTGGTGGCAGTACATTGAGGCCTGGACGCGACACAAAGGATGGAGATACCTCTGACGGTGATGATTCCATCACAAAGGTAGAGCGAAAGCTGGGAATTGGTGGTCCTTTTACAAAGTCATACGTCATGGGCGGGGAGCGTGTGCGCGGTGATAACCAGAGCGACGAACAGATTTTGGGGCCTGATTTCCGTCGAAGTCAACGTGTCGACCTTGAATCACAAGACAAGGGGATCAGGGTCACGTACGAGGTGACTACCTCGAGACTGGATATCTAATGTCTACACTGTTGTAATTAGACCTTGGCATTGGGGTAGCTGGCATGATGGACAATCTAATTCGGTGCCATGGAGTGAGTTACGGCGTTTCGGGCTGTATCATTGTTTGTTGTTGCTGTCCATTAAGTGTTACGACGCGCCTGAAAGAGAACACGAATGCTATCAACAAACTGCATCAGACCCAATGCCACAAAGCGTCGAAACCTGCTCCTTATTAACCCCTCAGATCACGCTCGTCCCAACTTGGCATGTCTGTCGACTCCCCCGCCTCGGACAACCCCCTCAACAAAGCTATTCGGCAATCTCTCGGTCCTTTCACTCAATGCCTTAATAAATTTGACTGTTAAGACCCTGAAGCATCTGAGCGCATGATCCATGTGTCTTTTCCGCCTGTGCTTTTCCGCATGGTAGAATGTCATTTAAATTTCCCACCAGCAACGTCGCGTTGTTTTGTGGGTCAAATCAAGCTTATTGTAACTCCACTTCCCCGGACTTCCTTTTGGAGGTTACGTAGGACGATCCCTCGTGGAATGAAGCGTTTGTCGTCTTTATCAAAGTGATCCGGTCTCTTGATCTTCTGCTGTAGTTCGGAAAAGCGACTCATGTGGACGTTCGGTATAGTTTAATGTCGGAGAAGTCTGGATACGCCATTGCCGACTTATTGCGTATTTAAATCGACATGTTTCCATGCATCAGTTGGTGCAGACTGCTCGGTTCATCTCAATCATGATGAAGGGATCACTCTTTGTCCTCCAATTCCTTGCCAGCGCAGCACTAGCTGCTGTTCAGCTTCCCCGTGGGTGGTTCACCATACAACCTACCGAAAAGATCAAGCCTGGCAAGTTCCAAGGCAAGCCAAGATATCTAACATGGATGGCCGACTCCCAAATTCAACACGGCGTTGAGCCAACACTCGCCTATACGGTGTCCGCCTTTTACTCTGGTGTACTCTTGGCCTATGAACGAACTGGCGATCAAAAGTACCTTGACTATGTCAGGCATGGAGCCGACATTTTGCTCTACCCGGAGCATGACGGCACAGTTCTGTTTTATAATAACAGCAACTCTATCGATGATATCCGGATTGGTCATACATTCCTCGACATGTTCAATGCCACTGGCGATGAGATCTACAAGAAAGCCGCAGCCAATATGAGGAACCAAATCGACCGGACTGGTCGTACCCCTGAGGGAGGATTCTATCATCGGTACCCAGGATACATCGACCAGATGTGGCTGGATGGAATTTACATGCTTGATGTCTTTTATGCTCGCTGGACATATGAGTTTGAGCCCGACAACACCACGGCTTGGGATGACATTGCCCTTCAATTCGATCTCATCAACAAAGTCACCACTCAAAGCAACCATACCAACGGATTGCCGGTTCATGGGTGGGATGCCGGCAAGACACAGGTGTGGGCTGATCCTGTGACAGGAGCTGCTCCTCACGTCTGGGGCAGAGCCGTTGGATGGTATATCATGGCCCTGGTAGACACTCTGGATTACTTCCCTGAGAGACATAGTGGACGAAAGCGTCTACTTTCCTACCTACAGTCTCTGGTCGATGCAATCGTCGCAGCTCAAGATCCGAAGACCAAGGGATGGTGGCTGATTATGGACCCTGAGCTTGCTGGTGTCCATGGCAACTATATTGAGAGTTCAGGATCAGCCATGTGTGTCAGAGGACTTTTCAAAGCTCTCCGAATGGGTTACATCAGTGGTAAAAAGTATAGCAAGGCTGCCTTGGACGGCTACGAGTTGATGACAACCTCGTTTGCACAGCCGAGAGGTCATGGGGCTTTGGCTTGGGAATGGACTGTTCAGACTGGCAGTTTGAGTTCCAATGGTACATTCGAAGTGAGTTACCTTCGTCAACCCTCCCCTCATTGAACGTCTTCTAACAATGCTTTAGTACTACGCCAGTATGCCGCTGTTCCAAAATGATCTCAAAGGAGTTGCCCCATTCATCTTTGCTAGCTACGAGTATGAGCTATTTTCTAGCAAGTCGTAGGTATGAGTTGGACTTGTGGCAAGTAGTAGCGGAAACTTGTTAAAATGGCTTTGCTGAAAAGCATATGTTTGAACCGCACTCCATGTTAGGAGTCATACCGAAAGCCTGGTTGTCCATGTTCAGGCTGACGCATTGGAGGCCTAGCATAGATATATTAAGTTTGTTGAAGCTTGCACAGCCTTCCCCTCAACCAGAACCGTGTTTGTTTCTGTTGTTCACATTGAAAATTCTTTAGAAAACTCTGATTTGAAGACTTATTTAATGCCAGTCCCCTCCCACCTAGGCCTGGCTTCACTTTTCCCTCTAACATCAGTTGTTTTCCGTGTTCACCAACAACAATTACTGCCTCTCATCTACTTTCCACAGCTTGCTAGCTTGACAACATCTATTGATTCTCTTTCCGTCTTCTGACACTATCAATCCCTTCTCATAACCATCAACAATCAGAGTCTCAACAACACCAGTTGTGTTTGTTGCTATCTCTCGTCACTAATATCGACCACTTTATCTGACCCATCAATAATCAACAACTCTTCCACCATCAGTCGCGCTAGCTCGCCAACAACAATTGTTGTCGCTTTCATTATTCATTGCTTCTCATCCACATTTCTTTCTCTCTTCCACCGACATCAGTTGCTTCTCTGGTCTAGAGACCAAAGAACACATCAACATGAGTCACTTTACAGAACAGACAAAGTCTCGAAGCCTGGGTCTCAAGAAGCTCTCTTCCCCAGTGCGACGATTCTTGACACATCTCAACTCTGCGAGACATCAGACTCAGGCTTCAGATGATGCTCCGTTTCTCATTGATTGCGAATCCCCTTACTCAACAATGTCGGAGAAGATCCCCGACATCTCCATCGAAGAAATTTTCAACGAGAAGATTGAACTCTCTGAACACCAGGTGTTCCAGTCAGCGACCACAACCCAAAGCTTCTCCGTCTTCCAGGCACTCCCAAGGGAAGTGTTGATTAAAATTGCCACATACTTGAGCAAGGCCAACCGAGCTTGCCTTGCTCTCACCTGTCATCATACTCATCAGGTTTTGGGTAGAGCTTTGAGACTCTCAGCCTATGATCGATACAAGGTTCTTCGCCGCCTAGAACGAGATGGCATGTGGCCATCCCAAATTCTATGTGGAGCCTGTTCAAAGTTCCACCTACCAAGAAAGGACAGAACCTGGGACGAGCATGAAGGTCCCAGGAAATGTATTCAGTACGGCAATGGATATCCCCTCCAGTACTTGGAGTCTCATTACCTCCCAAGGCAGGTCCACTATGATATTGTGGCCGCCATCACCCGATCTCATCGATTTGACTCGGGCCTTTACGACATCAATTATCTTTTTTCGAAAGACCAATACACTGCTGGAAAGGTCAAGATAACCAGCAATGTTTCCGCAAGACATTACAAGGGAGCCATCGTTCTAAAGACAGAGCTGGTACTCTCTGCGGGTAAACTGGCTTACGCATGGGAAAACTTGGACAAGCTAGAGAAGTTGCTTCAAAAGAGCACTAAACTCGAAAACGTTTGCCAGCATGTTAAGTGGACTGAAGTTTTGCCGTTCATCTTTCGACCTCAGGTACCTACTGTTCGGAAGGATGGCCAGTCGTGCTTGGGAAATCACATTGGCAAGGAATGCAAGGTTCCAAACAAGAACCTACACGAATGCCTTTGGACTCACAGTCAAAGATGTTGGTCTCGCTGCGATGCATATTCAAGACTCAGATCTGATCTTGCAGGGCTATGGTCTTGTAATTTGTGCTCCACAGACTACAAGATCAGCCTGGCCCGTCAGCAAGGCAAGAGTTCAGAAATGAACTCTGTTGTTTTTACTTCATGGAAAAACTTGGGCCAATGCACTAATGCCCTTGATGACAACTGGACATCACATATGGATACTTGCCGTCCTGATTTGCAACACCGGGCGACCGACCTTTACGATGTGGCAAGATCATATGAAAACCCTGCGAAGGGTCTTTTCGATTTTGAATACCATCCTTCTTTGTAAGCCATGAAACTGTTACTTCCGGAGGCTAGGGCATAGTATGGGATTAGGTTGGGTTAACTTCTGTCAAGACTTGGAAGCAAGTAGGACTTTAAGGAAGGAGAACCTGGATACCTTGTTTTTCATAGTATTATTAATAGACATGAACCATTCGAGATGCAAGAAAGAATAAAGACTTAATTCACTGTCTTTTGAAGTTTATGGTGTTTGTTTTCATTTTTACTAATTATTTGGAATCAAAATCCGGTGATAAGGAGCTCATCGCACCGTCAACGGACATCATGGTTAAGCTCTTGTGATGTGCCAGGGAAACATTCTCTCCAACATTCAGCGTTCTAGTTCACGAACAGAATCAATGCAAGGACTTGGTGTTTAGCGATACATCGTATTGTTTGGACAGCGACTCCGGGAAAATAATATCTCCCTAGGCTCGAACAAGCTTCGTTGGATTCCCAATCGCAACAGTGCTGGGCAGACTGGTCGACGGAATGGGTATCTCACCCCCAGACGAAATGCTGGCAGTTTTCAGAGGTCTGAGGTTCCCTCACACTTTGAGAACACTGGATCAACTCCTGGGCTTCACGGGCTCCCTCCGTCACAACGTGCCCGGATACGCAGACATCGTGGAGCCCCTACAATAAAGAAAAACGAACCTACAGAAAGCAGCACGAGTCCTAGAGAAAGTCCCCCAAACAGGGAAGTCATTGGTGAGCGCAGGTACTTAGTGTGCCGCGGTATAGGTAGATGCGGTCTGTCTCAACACCGAGAGCAACATATCCTGACTTCCCTTTACATATGCACTTCCGAGAAACGGGTTTAAACAAAAGAATTAAAAGTCCCATGTTTTCGTAGGTAGAAATAAGGTTTTGGTCGACTTTCCGTATTGGGAAATCTCTGGTAAGGACAGGTTAAGCTTATTGCAACCCCCTTCCTTAGGGCGAAGGGTTAGGGGACAACGGCCAACTCCGACCAGAGCTGGAGATAACAACCAGAGATAGTCAATGCGAAGAGACTCTCTTTATAGCGTCTGAACTGTGATAGAGACGACCGACTTAGCTCAACTTTCCGATTTTCAGGTGAGATACGGTTGTGGTTCTTTAACTGAGTACGATGACGCTTGCAGAGATGCCACTCGCCCTCATACGGTCCTGAATACACGACGTTTATGTACAATATTACAAAGCACCATATTTTTGCTGTTGCTAAATATGGAGTGCTTATATAGCGAGAACAAAATATACAAGCTGTACCAATTGCAACCAAGGCGGTAACGTGTTGGTGGTTGGACTCATTGATACCCGAGAGAACTACAATGGCAATAGACAAGACACCGACTTTCCGATAAACACGACAGTGACCGCTAATTCTCAAGCTATATGCTAATATCCAGTCTCGGACCCTGCTAATAGTTTACAATCATACCTCTACAATAGCCCCATCCTAAGGAGCCGAGTACCAAACTCAATCAAATAGTAGTCAGCATATACCAACCCATGATCCCTAATCTGTGCGATCCCAGCCGGATTATTTGAGACAGTGGCATTCCTCAGAATCGACTCAAACGTCCTGCCAGTGGCCGAGTCAATTCCAACCAATTCCCCACCTTGAGTGCCAAGTTCTGCCCTTTCCTGTGAAAGAGAGTACGCCAGAGTGTCCTCAACAATGGTAATAGCAGCTTCGAGATATCTTGCGCTTAAAGACCTGTTCTCCATTGCCAGTGCCTGCGACAAGACAAGTAAACCATTCGCTGCGCATACCCCAGCTGACGTATCTCTTAGCGGAGGAGAGAACTCTTCTGATGGTGCTGCAAAGTCCCACATTGGCACATATCGCCCAGCCTTTTTCACACTCCCGTTTGGCCCCTGAATATCAATCTCAACAGAGTCCGGTGCAGCCTCCATTTTGAGAAGAAAGAACTCGGCCAATCCGCAAGCTACTTGAAGAAATTCACTCTTCCTGGTCCACATGTAAGTCTGGGCGTATCCAAGGATAGCCCAGGCCTGACCTCGCGACCACGTCGAGGTTGGACTGTGACCTTGAGCCGTGAGTCTCTCCAAAATCTCGCCTGTTGACCAAGAGAAGTTGGCAACATGACCGCTGCTGTAGAGCATCCCACCATAGCCATTCCGTGTTGAGTTTGGTTCAGGACGAATGTGAGACTGAAGCAGGGTCCGAGCATGAGTTTCGGCAATCTGCGCCAAATGGGCGTCGCCTGTTTGAGCGGCTGCGTAGAAGAGAAGCTCAAGATTGCACATGGAGTCGATAATGACGATATAATCGCCCCGTTTTCCTTTGCCTGAAGTTACCAGCAGCCATATATCTTCATCCCAAGAACGAATGGCTCCCACAGCTGGGCTGAACCTTGTAGCTAGGTTTCTTGCTGATGTGACGATGCTTTCAAGGGCTTTTTCATCGTGATAAAGTTCCCACCTTGGCCGCATATGGGGCAACATTATGAATCCCATATCGTGTGTGTTGGTGAGACGAGATTCCCCGTGGATGGGGTCAGACCAGGTTCGGCCAAGAGCTTCAAGCCGATTGCGCAAAGCGAAGAGATTCTTGCCATTGCTGGTGCTTGACTTCATACTTTCGGGGTATTTAATGAATCGCTCCAAGAGCGAATAAATGCAGCCAGGGAAGAAGCCACAAGTCCAAAAGTCAATGTTTCGTAATTGGTAGTGGCCATAGTTGCAGCCATCCTGGGGTACGACCTCGGGGTACTTTGTTGGGGGATTCTGGGCTTGTAAGCTATGGTCACACACTTCAGCAAAGGACTTACGTTTCCTTCGAGATGCTTGACTGCAGTTCTCAATATTTTAGCTGTAATACTTTCGTCAAACAGCTCCGGGAGACGCTCTCGTATCCCTTGATTGGTATGACCGTGGAGACCAAGCAGGTCATTGGGAATCGAATCAATACTGCCCATGGCGACAATTGGAGTAAATTGGATCAGTAGCTGGAAGCCGGTTCTGACTGCTTGAGAAGGTTGAGTATGAAACATTCATGTACGCTTCGGATGCCAATCCCGATACCTTCTCCGAATCCCGAAATGATCACTCCATTCTTGGTTAGCGGTCAACCACGGCCGATAGCTCTCCGGGGACCGATGAACTTGACAACCTCATCTTTTCACCGTTGTATGGTATCTTGTTATTGTGATACGAACAGTCCCAAACATACCAGTTGAAATGCCTACTCTTCCAGGTTTTAGCGACAACCCGTTCGAGTCCCGTGATGATGTCATCCGGGCAGCGGAAGCCCTTATTCGACCACTCATGCAGTACATGTCACCAGGCAAAGGCCGAGTCCGAATTCCCCACTCAACAGGAACTCACTTTGATGAGACTGCTGCGCAACTTGAAGGCTTTGCAAGGCCGTTCTGGGCCATCGGTGCTCTCCTTATGGGCAGGACCGGCAATATGGAGCTCATTCAGCCTTGGATAGATGGTTTCGAAGCTGGTACTGATCCTGAGAGTCCAGATTACTGGGGACCCATCAAGTCCTACGATCAGCGCATGGTTGAAGCCGAGATGATCTCTTTTTCGCTCCTCGCTGCACCACGGGAGTTACTTTGGGATCGTCTTAGCCAAAAAGTACAACAGAATTTGATCACCTGGTTATCTGGGTTGCATGGCAAGGATATGCCCCAAGCTAACTGGCTATGGTTTCGTGTGTTTGCCAATCTCGCGCTGCTCAAGGTTTGCCAAGTCGATACACCTACTCCAAGAAATCATCTAAAGGAGGATTTGGAACGTCTTGACACGTTTTACATCACTGACGGTTGGTCTGGTGATGGCCTCTGGAGATCTGCAGAGCTTGACCTTCAAGAGTACGAGACATACAAAGAGACAGGAAAAGCCAACACAGTCCGAAGTAATAGGAATGCTTGTTACTACTCGGGTAGCTTTGCGATCCAGTTCAGTCAACTTTTATACATTAAGTTTGCCGGAGACATGGATCCTACGCGGACCGAACGATACCGGCAGCAAGCAAGGGACTTTGGACGTGGATTCTGCCGATTCTTTGACAAAGCCGGTAGGTGTCTTTCAGACCCAATGACCGATTTCTGACTCTTTGAGGTGCCGCTATTCCTTTTGGCCGTTCATTGACATATCGCTTTGCTTGTGGTGGTTTCTTTGCAGCACTTGCTGTTGCAGACGTTCCAGATATGCCCAATCCTTTGGGTAGCCCTGGTGCAGTCAAAGGCTTTCTTCTACGACACTTGCGATGGTGGGCTCAACACTCGAGTGATATTTTCTACACAGACGGCGTCTTGAACTTTGGATGGATATACCCGTAAGCACACCTTCTCTACTCTCTACTCACAGGCTGACAGATCAGACAAATGTATCTCACAGAGGACTACAACTCTCCTCAATCTGTTTACTGGGCTCTCAAATCCTTGATAGCTGTTGGACTGTCTGAAGACAGCTCCTTCTGGAAAGACACTGAGGGCCCATACCCCGAAGCACTTGAAGAAGAACCCCTGCGTGTCCTTCCAGCACCTCGTCAGATTCTCTGTAACCATCCAGGCGGAAACCACCATTTTATGCTGTCATTCGCGCAGTTTGTTAGCATTCCTTTTAAGGGCATCATGGCAAAGTATAGCAAGTTTGCCTATTCATCAGCTTTTGGCTTTTCTGTTCCTTCAGGAGGCTACGGATTAGCACAAGTGGCACCTGACAACACACTTGCTTTCAGCCGAGACGGTATGGAAACATGGGCTGTGAAATACAAGTGTGCCGAGCCCGATTTCAAGACGGCTTCAGTTCATGCAGCCACACCTCAACAAGTCCCAGCAGCAACAGTGCAATGGTTCCCTTGGGCGGATCACTCTGTGTCTGTCAGCACTACTATTGTTCCTCCAACAACGCGGTGGCCAGACTGGCACATTAGAATTCATCGCATCAGTGGGAATTTTAAGTCAGGCAAGGTCTTTACCGCGGAGGGAGGTTTCGCCATCAACGGTCGTCATCAGAAAGACACTCTTGAGTTGCGACAACTTGATTCAGCCGAACTACTTACGGGATACGATTTGGGAGAGGTGGAAGGAATTTTACAGGACGAAAGATCCGTCTTGATTCTCAGCGAACAAGGGGCTTCGGGTATCACGACAAACCTCTCTCCCGGAACGACTATCAGCCCATTCAAGCCCGAGCCAAACACCAACTTGATGAGACAGCGCACTCTTATTCCTATGGTTGAGAACACCATTGATGGAGACAAAATTGAGGAGATTATCATGGTTACAAAAGTGTTTGCTATTTCTCAGGAGGCCAACGGAGGTTGGATAAATCAAGGGGCAAGCTTGAAAGAACGATGGCTTGATGAGCCAGTCATCGACATGGGCACCAAACCGAATGGTGATTTCATCAGTGTATCATACTAATACGTCCCGAGCCTCCAACTCATAAGACAGAATGCTGCAACTCTCCCGCAGCCATCATATCCTCAAAGCTGATAATTCTGTCCATTTCCAAAAAGTCATTGTCCATCAGAATCTGTGATATTGCAGATAATTCGTCGGCTCTGGCACTTGATGGTGATATAGAGTCAGCAGCTCTCCACTGATTGCCTTGCCCGACAGGTGGCGCCAAGGCAGAAAACTGTGTTGCTGCATTTGTTTGTGGAGGGTATGTCTGCTGGTAAGTATTTGGGTGGTTTGCGATATGGCCCAAAGTCACGTCTGTCTGCTCCCTCGGACGGCCAGAGTTTGGTGTAGCCTCTTCAGCCCCCTGGTACTCATAGTAGAGGTTACTCAACCGGCTAGACAGTTGAGAAAAGAAACATGACTGTTGGTCATGTTGCATTCTGTGACCACGCCATCGCCGGGACATCTCTCTTAAATTGTCCACAAGCACGTTGAACTCTTCAGCCAAAGCCGTCTTGTAGTAGCGACAGTGAACTGGCACTATTAGTTGTGTCAGACTGAAAAGGGGTCACTTACCAAGAAAGACCCGCCCACTAACAAAAGCACATATACCAAGTTGCGGTGATACAGGTAGTTTCGATGATGAGCCCTCCAGATACTTGGTTGTCATATTTGCCGTTTCCATTGCAGCATTGTAACAAGTATCAGCGCTGCAAAGACTTGGAAGTCGAATGCCACTCAGTTCGGCGTCTGGGTAGGCGATGCGTTGGTGTAGAAGGATCAGGGATATGTTGTGGGTTGCATTGGCCACAGTCATGTTTGGATCCATGACTCCGGGCATTGTTTCTCGAGAAATGCCTGAGTCTTTCCATTGCTGGGGAAGATACATCTTCCAACTGCTCGTGTTAGACCTGCCAGGGTGCCTTAATAGGGCACTTACTGTACTAAGCGGAGATCCAGCTCTTTAAATCTCGTCAGCCAACTTGAAACCTCTTGACGGTTATTAAAGTCAATCTTTGTCTGCAGAAAGTAGGTTGTGATCTGGCTCAGTGACTCGATCGACTCGACATAGTAAGCGAATGCGCCCACCATGGACATGTCCACAGTACTTGAAGTCTTTGGACCATGAGAGGACTCTGCTTCAGTAACCTCTGCGCCTGCTGAGTGAGAAGGGCTCGGGTAGTGTCCCGGGAGAAAGGTGATGGAGTTGCCTATCTTGGCCCTTGAGCGATCCCAAATCCCAAAATACGGCGTGACTGCAGGTTCATCCTCAAACCATTTGCCACCGCAGATAGGTAGCCTACGGCAGACATCCGCAGCAGTCAGGCTTGTATTCCATCTATGTTGTGTCAGCAGAGGTCGACAGTTGGACATTCATCTTACCCCTTGACCACGGATGAGAATCTGTACACGTTAGCTGAGTTCACATGAAAAAATGAAAAAAAAAGGGGGGGGAGGGTTCCTACCTATCAAGAATAAAGATATTCCAGAAAACCCTTCGTCTTTCTTCTTCCTCAACCCATTTGAGAGGCGGCGGCAGACAAGCTGTAGGCGGCAGCACGGCTGGTCGCTGGTGACGGTCCTCGGCCTCGACTGATAGCTCCATGTACTCAACGGTCCTTGTAAGTGAGCCTATGATAGGCCAAGCCTTGTCCAAGTTTCCGTCCCCAATCTTGCACGTAAGCACAGCGCCAAGCGAAGACTAATAGTTAGGATACCTACATCATTAAAGGCAATAATGATAAGTGCCTGTAAGTTCTCCACAGTGAGGCCATCTAACGCATCCAACAGAACGGTCTGTCTGAGTTTACAAGTCTCGTTCTTGACAAACTCTGGCGAAAGGGGCTCTCCATCAGGCTCAAGATATCGAAGAGTAGCCACAGCCATGGCTTGAAGAACAACCTTGACTTGATCCCTGTTGTCCTGAGCTCGTGTCCTGAAGTCTCTCATATTGATCATAGGGATCCACGGTTGGACATGAGAAAAGTATGCATCTATCAAGTCGTCGAGGACTTCTTCAATCACATCATACTCGCCTCTTTGTGGTTCTTCCTCTGATGTTTCGTATCTTCTTCGTTTCCTAGATGTCTCTTGCCTTGGTTCCCTATTTGGTGTCATGTTTTGGTTGAGTTTCTGCAACTCTCCAGCCAAGGTTGACAGCACAGCTTCAAGAGGAGAGGGAACATTTGACCTATGAACAGGCTCAATATCTGCAAGGGCGGGTTCACCTCCATCTTCGGTATGTGCTTGACCAAATAAGACTCTCTCTACCTTTTCTGTCTCTCCGTCAGTCAAGGCGCAACAACTGTATAGGGATAGTACCTAGCCGTTGATTGAGACCCTCCACGGCACCACTCTTCAACCCTGGCTTGGCCCGCCGGCCTTCATAGACGCATGTCGTTTCTAACCCAATTAGTCATGTCATTGGTGCTCCGCTGGGACTTACGTAGTCGTTCGCAATTGGAACAAGCCGGTTTCTGTCTCGAACACTTGAGCTTGCGTTTCCTGCAACCGCTACACGACGGGAGCTCGGCCTCGGAGGAAGGGTCGTACGCGGGGTCCATGATGCCGGCTTGTCAATCAAGTTGAGGTATTTTCACATCAAAATGGAGGCCGATGTTTTCTCGGTTCATGGCGCGATTCATTCTCGGACTTTGGATCCCCACAAACCGAATCAGTCAGACGTCACTCCACTTGACTCTGATTGGATGCCTCCCTCATGGGTCGATGATCACGAGGGTGAGTGTGGGGAAATAATGGTGTCGGAGTTCGGATAGTCGCCGTCCGAGATTTGAGCCGAGGTCCGATCAAGGGTAGGTCATTTTCAATCTCAAGGCTGGACGAAGATCGGAAGGAATGCAGTTCTACAGCCGAGGTTGGTATCATTCATGAAGAATTGTAGGAGCTTTCCGAACAATGAGTTCTAGGATAGAGTGCCATTTCTTTACTTTGAGTATCTAATCCCGTGTTGAAGTGATTACTCCATACTTTCAGCATGAAATATGTAGTTATGTGGTTAGAATGAAAGCCCCGACAAGTAACATAGGTAACTCGATGAACGTCAATTCGACCGTAAATCATCCAAAAGTGTCGACCTGACCCTGTACCAGCATGACCTTACGGTGAGGTCTCCGAGCAAAGGTCCGTTTCATTCTCCACCAAGCTCACACCCCACCCTAGACACGAGGTCAAAGAATGGACTTTTATATCAGACACCGCTCAATCAAGTTCAAGTGACCATAGTTGTTCGTCTCTATCATTCTATTCTTTGTCAATCCCAAAATGCTCAAACCTCAAGCTAATGCCTACCGAGAGCTTGTCTCGCTCGATGGCATTTGGAACTTTGCCCTTGCTCAATCCGTCGAGCTAGAGTCGGAGCAAGCCTGGAAGCGGGCCATCCCCCCAACCCTCCAAATCCCGGTTCCAGCGAGCTACAATGACATATTCGTGGACGCAAAAATCAGGGACCATGTTGGATGGGTTTACTATCAGAGAAACGTAACCATCCCTCGAAGCTGGTCTGGACAGCGATACGTTTTGCGATTCGACGCGGCAACTCACAAAGGTCGCGTTTACATCAATGACCAATTCCTTGTTGAGCATATTGGAGGGTACACTCCATTTGAGGCTGACGTCACGGACCTCATTGCCCCTGGCCAACAATTCCGCCTCACCGTTGCCGTCAACAATGAGCTTGATTGGCACACCATCCCCCCCGGACGTGTCGAGACGCTTGACAATGGAAAGCGGAAGCAACACTATCAACACGACTTTTTCAACTATGCAGGCCTCGCACGATCTGTTTGGCTGTATAGCGTGCCTGGAATCTCTGTCAACGACATTACCGTGGTGACTGATGTTCAGGGGAGCACGGGCATTGTCAATTTTGAGGTGGCCACCAACGTCCCACTTGGTCAGCATACCTGCAAGGTCAAATTGATTGACGAGGATGGCAATGTCGTTGGTCAATCGTCAGACCCCAAAGGTTCCATTACTGTGGACTCGGTTCATCTGTGGCAACCTGGAGCTGCATACCTTTATCAGCTTCGCGCTGAAATCGTCTCCCAGGGCGAGACAGTGGACGCCTATGACCTTGCTGTTGGAGTTAGATCCGTCAAAGTGTCTGGCAATCAATTTCTCATCAACGAAAAGCCATTCTACTTTACAGGGTTTGGCAAACATGAGGACACCCCGATCCGCGGCAAAGGACACGACCCTGCATACATGGTTCATGATTTTCAGTTGATGAACTGGACGGGGGCCAATTCTTTCCGCACTTCCCACTATCCCTACGCTGAAGAGGTTCTGGAGTATGCCGACAGACATGGAATCGTGGTGATTGATGAGACAGCAGCAGTTGGCCTTAATCTCACCATTGTCGCTGGACTCTTTGGGTTAAAACCCACCCCAACATTTTCGCCAGACACGATGAACGAAATGACGCAAGCTGCGCATGCACAAGGAATTCGAGAGCTTGTAGCTCGGGACAAGAATCATCCTTCTGTTGTTCTATGGACCATTGCCAATGAGCCGGCAGCTAGCGAGCCAGGTGTTCGAGAGTACATGGAGCCTCTGGTGGCTTTGACTCGCGAGCTGGATCCTACCCGCCCTGTCTGCTTTGCAAACGAGAAGCAAGCCAGTATTCACAAGGATCTGATCGCCGATCTGTTCGACGTCGTTTGTCTGAACCGTTACTACGGGTGGTACCTAAATACTGGGGATCTGGAGGCAGCTGAACAAGGCCTGGAACAAGAATTGCGGGAGTGGGAGGGCAAATACGGCAAGCCCATCATCATGTCGGAGTATGGGGCCGACACCCTTGCAGGTTTACACACGGTCGGGGACGTTCCTTGGAGTGAGGAATACCAGAGCAGGGTTCTCGAAATGTCCCACCGCGTCTTTGATCGAGTGGAGAGTGTGGTTGGTGAGCATGTTTGGAATTTTGCCGACTTTCAGACACCTTCAAACTTCATCTTCCGAGTTGATGGCAACAAGAAGGGTGTATTCACCCGAGATCGTAGACCCAAGAGTGCAGTGCAGGTTCTTAGGAAGCGATGGACCAACATGGCGAACCGAACTTCGTGATAGATAGCAATAGACTGTTCCTTTCCGTACATGATCCATCACTGCGATGCAGAATGCTCCTTGTGATTAGATGACCGATACTGTTGCCGCGAGGATCGTCCAGGCTGGTCCCCAACATTGCGTGATCCTTGATCGAATGGTTACCCACCCAACCACCCTCTTCTGATCCATCATTCTTCACCCCGCGTGACCTTTTGACTTCAAACCCATCCGGAGTTTGCCCGTACCTTGTTTAGAGCACGAGTCGTGAAGAAATCTCGAGTTGTCCAGGCTAAACCGTGAAGGGTTGGTCGTCCCACACCGGCCCTGGAACAATGGCCGGCCGACCACTCCTCCGAAGCCCACACCTCAACGGATCCGTGAAATCCTTGTTCCCCCAATAAGCTACATGCTCGAAGCGACGTTGACCTGGGTATTAACAGCTAGTCCGGGGCTATTGACCCATTCCCCACGTTGTTGAATGAGGAGAGAACCCGCCAGGCCATCTCCGCAATCAGCTCGTGGCAACATGTGGAGATCCGGGGCAAGTGACTCTTTTGACGAACTTGAACCGTACATCAGACAAGGTCTGTTCGGTCTACTCTCCGAGTTTTTTTGAGTTGTTGAAGCATATAAACAGCCTTTGTCTCTGCTTGAATCTCATCACTATCAATCTTGGATTTACAATCATCAACATGAACAAGGAACAAGCAGACGTTGTCCAGGAGGAGCACGGCGAGAAGGGAGCTCATGAGGCCACCCCCGTCACTTCAGCTTTTGCTGGTTTGACCCGCGCTCAATGCGTCAAGAAGTTCTGGAGGCTCTACATCACCGGTCTGGGCGTTTCCTTGGCGGGAATGTAAGTTGATCACTGCAAGGTTGAACATCGCTGACCTGATAGGTATGCTGGCTATGCCAACTCGGTTATCGGCAGTATCATTGCCAATGAGGGTTTTATTCAGTACTTTGCAACTGTCGAGGACCCAGACACTGGAAAGCCTGCCCTGAATGCTCAACACATTTCACTCTGGTCGGCATGTTACTTTATCACATCGATTCTGATCCAGACTATCGCCCCCATCACCGCCGATAAGTTTGGACGCAAGTTTAATATGTGGGGAGTCACATTTTTCCTCACTACGGTAAGTTTTCCAGTCAGATCTTGGAGCCACGCTGATTTGTTAGTCTGTTGTCATCCAAGTTGTTGCTCCCAACTGGTGGGTTCTCTTGATTGCCCGACTTGTTGCTGGCTGCGCAGGAGGCATGTTGTCTACAAGCTGCATGGTTTACATGTCAGAAGTTGCCATGCCCCAGTTTCGTGGTGCTCTACTCGGAAGCTTCTCTCTTTCTTTCGCCCTTGGTCAGGTGTTTTTGGCTGTGGCTCTCAAGGTCCTTGAGGAGACTGACCATATGGCTTTCCGTAACATCTTTTACTCCGAATTTGTCTTTACTGGGCTTTGGCTATTCCCGATGCTCTACCTTCCCGAGTCTCCTGGTAAGTATCCCTCACACTATTTTGATCTACGCTTACATCATTAGCTTGGTACGCATCCAAGGACAGGCATGAAGAGGGTAAGAAGGCTCTTCGAAAGCTTGTTGGAAACGTGGAAGGCTATGACTTTGACCATGAATACTCCGTCTTTAGATACGAGTTTGTGGAGTCATTGTCCATGGCAAAGCATGGTGATGAGAACTCTGACTGGAAGGCTCTCTTTACCAGCAAGATCAACTTGAAGCGGGCCATCATCTCTACACTTCCTTTCACCTTTCAGAACATTGTCGGTGTCCCGTTGATGTTTGGATATACCACCTACTTCTTCCAGCTCGCTGGTGTTGACGATCCTTTCCTCGGCAACATTATCAAGCAAATGGTTCTTGTTGTGGGTATTCTAATCTCGTTCTATACCGTTGACAAGGTTGGACGAAGGACTTTGGTCATTGCAGGCGGCGCTGCTATGGCAACCATTTGCTTTATCGTTGGTGGACTAGGCTTTATGAAGCAGACCAATGCATCTGGTATGGCTCTTGTTGCTCTATGTTCTCTTTGGGCGTTTGTATATGCAAACTCGCTCGCTCCGATTGGTAGGTTTGCAGGCTTTTTCTTGACCTTGACCTACACTAACTGTGCAAAGGTTGGATCAGTCTGGTTGAGATTTCCAGTCCCAGTCTGCGAGCCAAGACGACCTCTATTGCCGTTACCATTCAGTACATGACTGGTATTCTCTTTGTAAGTAATATCCAACATATGGCGCCAGTGTCTAACCTCTGGTAGAACTACACTGTTCCCCTCATGCTTTCGAACCAAGGTGCTGGATGGGGACAAAAGATTGGCTTGTTCTTTGGCGGCATCACTCTGGTTTACCTCATTCCATGTGTTTTAATGTTCCCCGAAACCAAGGGACGAACCTATCACGAGTTGGATGAGCTCTTTGAGCAACGGGTTCCGGCTTGGAGATTTGCTTCCACAAGAACCTCGCATCAAGTGGAGCTTGAGGCCAAGGCGGCAGAGACTGAGAAGTCTTGAGCAAGGCGATCTCAAGCCAGCCATGAGAATGTGGTCCTGGAAGTAGTCGCTGCTAGTAAAGGGGTGGCGAGTTTTGGTGTTGAAGGGGAGAGTCAATGTAAGAGGCAGCTATCTCGTTAGTCCAAGAGACCTTGCAATGAGAGTACACGAATCGATACGCTTCCTGAATTAATATTGGCTGAGTAGAGAGGAATTTTGTTATGATACAGATCCAGCTCTATAACGCGAGCTTGTTCAGTCACCGATTTGAGACTCACTCAAGTCCCTGACGTACAGCTTTACACCCTCATAGCAGCCCAAATATACTGCACTCCCAACTGTAGCCGCCACACATGTAAGAGTAAAACCTCGAAATAAACCAGGAATTCCCTCTGTGTGTAGAGTTTCTTTTGCAATGTTGAGGAAACCCACAGCTGCGGGCCGTCTAGGTCTTTCGGGTATCTCAACGCCATGGCCTCCAGCAGCGAGTCTCATCCTTGTCTTGATGACATCAATGGGTACAAGGAAACATGAAGTAAATCCACCTGCCAGTCCTGCGCTAAGTGTGCTCACTTGAACCTGCATCGACATGCTGGCTGCTAATTGAGGGTTTGTTTCGCCGACTCTCCCCAATATCTTTGCTTTGATGTGTTCATAGATGCCGAATGTCAAGCAAGTTCCTGGAAGATGACTAGCCAACAACGCAGAGTATCCCGTCCACAGCCTCGTAGGGTGAGATGAGAAATGCCGAATGGCTTGAACCGTGTACCAACCCCATGGTTTCTTGGTCCCTCCTAATTGGATCTGGGCGTTTTGCTTCAGAACCTCTGCAGGATTTGAGATTGCACAGTTTACAAGCTCAGCCACACCACTGCTGGCTACATGAACTGCCGAAGGGGGGACATGTTGAAGGAACCCTTTTGAGTCTTGAAAAGCACTCTTCATGCTTTCGTATATGACGAAGAAAGCAGCAGAAGAGGGTATTCCGATGATAAGAGTAGGACCAAAGCCTTGATAAAGGCCTCTAAACAAGTTTTGTTGGATCCGGCCATTTGACTTGTATCGGATGGTATAAAAAGGAGATTGAATCCGCGTAATAACGGTTTCCATTGGGTGGACAAACAAGTCAGTGCTCAATCCGGCGACGACGGCAGCCTGGACTCGTAAGCGTGATAGATGATCAAGGGGAGACTACCTACCGACCAAACCTCTGCGCTGGTCCCAAATGACATGATGGTCTAACGCTTGAGGACATTTCTAGTGATGGTCAATGATGTTGAAAACTTGTTGTCGAACAAAACACGGAGTAATCGGAAGCCGCGGACTCCAATTCTATTCATAGAAGCTGCAGTCTAACCGAGAATGGTAATTGTCAGACGCGTTGAATACGATGGGTCCAATGGTAGTACGACAGGTCTCAAGGGTTAGAATTGTAATAAAGTGATTTTCCTCTCCATCTGTTTGCAATGAGGATAGCTGATAGGCTGCCAGGCTGCTGGGGGTTTCCAACAGGTTATGATTTGCTCACTTGTTAGCAGGGAACTGAATAATCAGTGGCAAGAAAAGCGATAGATAAAGCCTCCTGTATGATTTACCACCCGTGAAAAAGCCAAGGACTATTCCCATCAACTAACATATCCTTTTATTGGCCTATATAGGAATGTTTATCCGTAGGTAAACCATACCGGGATTGGATTGTAAGGGCTTGGTTATAAAGGCTTAAAGGGGCGGTGGGGGAGGCCTCTGAGCAACCGAACGGAAACAACACAGCCGTAACATAGCTAAAGCTTATACCCAGGCTTTAATAACTGAACAACTTTCCAGGAAGGTTTGTAACCGTAACAAACAACACCGTGATAGCCTCAGCAGAGCTTCTTCTCGGGTAAAGGGCGCTATCTTTCCCCTCGTTCTGGCTCTGAGGATTGCAAGGGCATTCAGAATGCGGGGAAGCTCGGACTGGCCGAAAATGTGGATAAACAAATCCAACGCGTCAATAAATCCAGTTATTAGGTTTGCCACGGTTCATTTGAGACAACAGCTCCGAAAAAGAATCCTTGCAGCTCAAGAGTCTCGTCCACGCAAGCCGCAATAGAAGCACCCAGCTGAACTCAGCGTATGCAGCATGTCTCAACTTCGGAACGAACTATTGATAACTATCATATCTTGGCCTCTGGTCTAGCCAAAACAGGCCTTATCAGCTGACTAAAGGGCCGTCCAGACTCCTTAACCCGGTAACTCCGCACGTTCTGGAGCGGGCCGCCCCGTTCAATAATTGACAATAGTGGCGTTTTGATGGTGCGCGTCGTCTGGAAGCGGTATATGATTTATCTCAGAGGAGAGCTGGGTATCAATTGCGACGCATTGAGGGGTTGAGGGCCGCGTGTATATAGACCAAGTATATTCTCCGTCTACCTGTCCGAAAGCCATTCAGTATTGTCTTATCATTCTTCCTCAACGCAATGGCCCAACCTCGCACTTACGACAAAGACTTCATCTCTCGTCCTGCTCCGGCAGCCAAGCCGAAGAGGATCGTCATCTGTTGCGACGGAACATGGCAGTCTGCCACTACCATCGACCCTAGGAAAGGCTGCCCTTCCAATGTCGCTCGTTTCAGCCGAGTCCTCGCCAAGACTGGCCTTGATCGCAACCAGAATGAATGGCAACAGCTAGTGTACTATGATGCTGGCGTAGGCACAGGCGACATTACAGGCGTAGAGGCTACTCGACAAGGTATGAATGGCTCCCTAGATGTCAAGGTTCAACTCTCACAATTGTTTTGCAGGTTCACAGGGCCTGGGACTTCTGGAGAACGTCCTGGAGGCATACAACTTCATCGTCTCCAACTACAGCCATGGCGATGAGCTTTACTTCTTTGGCTTCTCGCGAGGTGCTTTTACCGTGCGCGCCACAGCTGGCTTGGTTCAGGAGGTCGGCATAATCAAGTCGCATCTTATGAGCCACTTCCTGGAGCACTATGGCAACTTCATTCGTGGAGAAAACTTCACCAAATCATTTGCGGAAACCTCACACTGGACCAAGTTCGTGGCCCACAGTGATTCTGCCGTATACTGTCCGGGCAAGGACACCGTGATCCAGGTGATTGGCGTCTGGGATACCGTCGGTGCTCTCGGCATTCCGGACATGGGCCACTTGATCAAGATTGACAACTCTCGATGGCGCAAGGCCTATCAGTTTCACAACACAGATCTCAGTGCCAGTAAGTTCCTTTTTTACCATCCGCCTCTTTGATAGGATGTTAATTAGATACTCTAGATGTGAAGCATGCATACCAGGCGCTTGCCTTGGACGAACGCCGGGGTCCCTTCGCACCGTGCCTCTGGTGTGTGAAGCCGGACAACAAAACAACCAAACTTGTTCAGTGCTGGTTCCCTGGTGCCCACATCAACGTCGGAGGCGGCAGTTCCGACAATGCCCAAACTGATGAGGAGAAGCAGAAGGGCACGCCTGCCAAGGGCGATCGTGAAAAGCTCTCGAGTGTGGCCTACGCCTGGATGCTTGACCGGGTCCGACCCCATCTGGCGCTGAATGAAGAGGCGCTAAAGATGCAGCTTGCTGAGATCGAGGCCGTCATCAGTCACCCCGACGACCCTAAGATGCTAGCTTGGGAGGAGAATCAAGAGTGGCTATTGGGTAAGATCGACGATAGCTTCACCAAGGAGTATAAGGCTATGGGCAACCCCGAGAACCGCAAACCTAAAGAATACTTCAAACCTAAGGAGGGCGAGCCCGAAATAGGCTACACAGTTGAGCGAGTACACCCATCGGTACATTTCCGACAGGAGTACCACCGCAACCTGAACAAGAAACTCAAGAAGCCCGTCAAAGTGTACCAGCCTTATGCCTTGGAAGGTTGGGAGCGTATCCGTGAAGAGAGTGGCTATGGTAAGGGTCTGACACCGCGAAAGGGCTGGAGGTGGGTAAAGTACAAGAAGGGCGCGCTGGATGCGAACAAGAAGCCCATCGTTGAGCTTAGCATGTGGGAGTTTGAGATTGGCAGTTTGCCGGACCAGACAAGTGTTGAGCGGTGGTTGATTGATCGGTCTTGGAACGTCAAGTCGGATTTTGAGAAGATTGATCAGGGATGGGCGCAATAGAGGAGATATTTGCGATAGTATAGACCAGGACTCATCGACTATTCAATCATCCTCTTTTATACAGCCAAGTAACCGATTCAGGAATCTTCCGTTTGCCGTGATGCCACACAGCCAGAGATAGATATCCTAAAAGGGGTAATTTTCAGCCTCAAGGATTGAAGCCTCCACTGCGTAGCTTTTATGTCAGGATAAACTTTTGCGTTTGAAGGTTGAAGGAGTTGAATCACTACTACTTTGCTAGAAAGTCATAAAAGTAGCTCCTCATCAAGATACTAGGTTTAAGAATAAGACTCGGCTAATTATTTGATCGAGTCTAATGTCATAAACTATTGGGTTGAGTGATGAAAGAATCTGACAACAAAAAGGGGCGAGAGCCAAGTTTCCCACTGATCGCTTCCTCAAGCTTTTACTTCGTCTTGGAACCATCCCGGACACAATTCTGCTATCAATACACATGCTACCCCATTTAATCATTTTCGGTGCTTTTTAATTGCCTCTCCAATACCCTCTCCCCGCTGCAACGAGTCCAAGGTTTGAGCATCCATCTCGGCACGCTCCTTGCATAGCTCAATGACTTGATCCATCAATGACGGGGGCACCACGACAACTCCGTCAGCATCTCCCACAAGTATATCATCAGGATTGATCCATAAATCGTCCTTGAACTGGAGTGCAACGTTGATTTCGGATGCTCGCGTAAACGTATTGGACCCCAACGTAGAGGTTTCTCGTGCAAAAACCTGAAAATAAGCCTAGAACTTTTAGATGCCAATGAACTTACCGGAAACCCCAGTTCGCGATGCTCATTAAGATCTCGAATGCGTCCGTCTATGACTGCTCCGCCAGCCCGCAAGGCGGTTGCTCGCGTCGACATCAGGCCACCCCAACAGGCAGAGTAAAGCCCCTTGGGTTGTTGAATATACATAATCTTTCCAGGCTCATTGCAATCGGCAAAGTGTCTCTCAGGCTTTGGAGCATCGGTATCGTCCATAGTCACCATCTTGACCGTGATGGCTTGCCCGATGGTCCTGTGTGGCCCTGAGCGGTGTGCGGGGGACCACATGTGGATGCCATCGAGAAACCCTCCGTAGGGGTACTTGAGTTTTACCAGTGCATCTCCGATCTAGACATGTTAATTTCGTCTTATAAAAAAGCGTTTACGTACATCGCAAGACGTAAAAACGCCTAGCCGCTTGATAGACGCTTTGAGGCTCATTGCGTGATGGTGTTGAACGCAATAAACCAGGTACCGAGGCAAACTGGGCCTTATTGCAGATGCTGATTGAGCCAAGTTTGTGCGGGCGGACTTAACGATCGGCTTATTCCGAGCTACGTCACTATGAATCGCATTTGATGCGGGGCTTCGGACTTATCCGATCGGAGACCTTTCACCCTCGACTCTCCTGACGATGTTGAACCATCGCCTCAAGACAGGCCTCACAATGTCTTTCGAGAATGACGTAGTTCTCCCTCCGATAATTGAATCGGCTCCAGCCGGTTTCGAAGCTGGCGATGCGCCTTCTCCTCGTCGCGGACTCAAAAGAGTTTCTGCCGCCTGTCAGAGATGTCGCCGAAGGAAGCAAAAGGTATGAATCTCTCCCGTTGAAGTGCCACTGCTTACCATCAAGTGCGACGGAAAACTTCCGGTTTGCGGGTCATGCGCCGCAGTAGCAGTCCCATGCGTCCCGTCGGATCGCCTGGTTATCAAAGTGGATAGGAATTGCGAGTGCGATCACCTCAGGAGCCAGGTAGAAAGCCTCAAGAGTCGCGTGAGGGAGCTGCAATCTCAACTGGCCCTGCACAGGGATAGGACTGGTTCTCGTGATCCCCAACAGCCAATTGCCGAATCTTCCGATGGAGCAGGTAGCTTGGAGAAGTTCTACCGAGGTCGCATGCTTCTACCGACGTTTCGAGGATCAAACGCTCATAACCCAGAGGTCGGCTTTATGAGTAGTCCCTGGCAACTATGGAATGGATTATCAGCAAGCGATGCCCCGATAGTCACTACGACTTCATTTTCACTTCAAGATGATGGTCCAAGCTTGGTTGATGTGTTTTTCGATCGGAGATGGCCTCAATTCCCTGTCCTTCACCGGCCAACCTTTATGGAGCAGCATTACCTACCATTTGTCAGTGGCCATCCTAGGAGCAAGCTTTCTGCCTTTCAAGTCAATATTGTGCTTGCAATTGGTGCTTCAGAAAAGGCCAGGACAGGTTGTAACCCGTCCGTATCCTTCCAAGGCTTTTTCAAGGCTGCAGTGCGCGAGCTGGACAATGTCTTGGCGGCCGACGATCTAGACTGCATACAATGCCTTTTGTTGCTCTGTATCTTTGGAAGCAATGAGCCTCAGTCTGTCAATCTGTGGCAAGCTGTCGGCCTGGCCTTGCGACTTGCAGTCGGCATTGATCTACATCGACGAGAGGCCCTCGCTGGCAAGTCTCTTCTGGAAGCAGAAATGTGTAAGAGACTATTCTGGAGTCTATACACGATAGATCGAAGCATATCCATCTCTCTCGGAAGACCTATCGGCATACAAGACGCCGATGTCACCATATCCCTCCCTCTTCTGCTATCAGACGAGAAGCTCTCTGGACCAGCAGAGCAGGCTGTCCCAAACGTTTGTCCAGAAATTACAGACATGTCTGCATTCCGTCATATCATCGAACTGAGACGAATCAACGCCAATATCTACAGAGCACTTCATTCTGCGGCTGGGGTGAATACCGAGAGCTCCAACTTGGATTCTATCCGACAACAACACTATGCGCTCCTCAATACCTGGTTATTATCAGCCCCGCGATACCTTGCACCAGTATCAATGTATCAGACTTCAGAATGGTTTCAAATCGCATACCATCAGGCTGTTATCAACGTGTATCGACCTTCACACGCCTCTCCTGTTAGTAGCGCTGATGCCATCCGACTCTGCGCAGACTCTTCCATCAGTTTGATCAGTTGCTATAACGCATTATATGCCAAAAACAAGATCATCTACACGTTTGTGGCACTGGATTCGCTGTTCATGTCTGCTGTTACCATGCTCTACTCTATAAGAGCCAGTGCTGCAGTACGCCATGAGTTGACCAAGGAGGTCGTCGAGTCCAATATTGAATCATGCGTTGGACTCTTATCCAAGATCTCTCATGGTCGAATGGTTGGAGAAAGAAGTATCCAGATTATCCGAAGATTGGGAAATGCGACCCTCGCTGTATTTGATACCACATCATCTGCCGAGAGCGACATTGACACAGAATTCATGTCTTGGTTTGGTGTCAAATGTCAGAACCCTCCAGGACCTGAATATCCTACGCCTAGTATTGACATTGCGTGGAATGATTTGTTTGAGCACGGGTATGATCTCAATGGGTTTTATAATGGGGACTTGTTACTGTAGTGAATTGATCAGCATTCATTGTTCTTTTCAGTGACACGAGGTCGTGCACAAGATCAAAGAAAACACTGGATAGAATTGATCAGCATGTCTCACATCGATTTGGTGTCGATCTGCATCCTACAACCACTTCACTGGGAAAGGTTCAGCCGCAATGTGTCACCTTATTAAGCAGGGACTTCACAGCTACAGAGATGGGCTTATTGTGGCATTGGTGAGAGCGGTGCTCGTCATGGTGCATCCCCTCTCATAAAACAATTCGCGGCTTGAGCACAATTGTAATTGTCACAGGTGTTGTCATAACGGAGTCAATTGGGTACCAGTTACATCTCCATTACAGGCTAACCCTTTCCACCTATCCCTTCCAGCAATCCACCGACCATTACCAAGGTT
This sequence comes from Fusarium duplospermum, assembly GCA_003946985.1. Lineage (NCBI taxonomy): Eukaryota > Fungi > Ascomycota > Sordariomycetes > Hypocreales > Nectriaceae > Fusarium > Fusarium duplospermum. The sequence goes on from NKCI01000062.1 coordinate 113,101, forward strand.
GTAATCCTTTACAGAATGTCGACACAGTTGAGGAGGGCAACGTTGATAAGAGTGCCCTAAAAGAGTCAGAAAATGATGCAGTTGCTTCAAAAGGAAACTTACAACAGGGGCAGCAGTCTCGCAGCAGTAGGCGCTGCCGTCACAGTTCTTTCCGAGAATCTGGACAGCACAGCTGAGGATACCGTTACAGCAGACCTGCTGAGCGTTGGCATTGCAAGAGGCAGCAGAGCCGCCACCGCGAGCCTCAACTTCGGTGGGAGCGGCAATGGCAGTAGCAGCCATGGCGAGGATGGAGGCGGCAGTGGTGAACTTCATTTTGAAGGTTGGGTTGAGTTGTTTGGTGTTTGAAGTGGTGGAGTGCTTAAACTGAATGGAGATGCTGGATTGATGATGATGAGTGAATTGAACGAGGAGGCAGGCCCCTTTATAGTTGAGTGTTCTCTCATCATCCCGCCAGAAGCGCATTCATCTTCACCGTCTCAATCCGAACACCCTTGAATCCAGCCCACTATCCAATATGAGAGGTCACAAAGCCCTCCCAGTCTCCTATTGGAGATTTACTGGCAGATCAAGGTATCTGCAGTCTTCAGTTAAGCCCCACAAGCAATTGCAGATCACCCCGAGATCCGGTCGGTAGTTGAGCTGGTAATGAAGAGAGCAAAACCGGTAGGATGCATGTCTCTCTTGGCATCCTGGACTGGTAAATCAAGGCAGACGAATCAACCCCGGCCGTCGCAAACATAGGGATGATAGTCATCCCAAAACCCAGAACAGGACATGTACCAACTCAATAGTCTGGGGGAGGCTTGACTAACACAACGTTGATCAAGCGGAGCAAACGGCCCGTCCCTTAAGCTCCGCAGAACCACACTCGTCATTGATTCGTGTAGTACCCAGCGGCTAGTTGCAGAGTTCCCTGTCAAAAAACATGAAAATGGCAGCGGCAAGCTGAGAAACAAGGGATACCCTGAAGAGCGGATTCAAGAAAGTGGGCTCAAATGATGTGTAAGAAGGGTCTTGTCAGCCACGTCGTCAATGAAGACTTGGAGTCGCCTCACTTTGCCCTTGCCCCATATCATAGACCAATACCGCGTGGCCTGCAGGACATTGCAATGCAGGAGACTGCACACTTCATTTCACCTACATGAGACCCACTTGCAAGGATCTTGAAAACAGCCGCGCGTACCTGGGATCTTAAGTTGGTTGCTGCTGCATTGCGTCGATCATAGGGAGGCACTGACTCGTGATGCCGACGGTCCGGGGATGTTGCTTGCTATGAATGGTCTTGAGCCGATTTCGTTGCATCCAAGGTCTTAACAAGAAAATCATTCCTTAGTTTGATCCATTCTTAAGCTTACATACAGCTGCAGAATCTTGAAATGGTAGGCCAAACGATGCATGTGGAGAAGAGAACGTCGCGGCGCATGAGAGCCCAACCATCTGATCGAGGACTTGTTTTGGACCAAGTTGGGTAGGCTGACGGTGCGTGATGCAAGGCCAAGCCAGGCGCAGCTCAGCATCTGAGTATACGGCCTGTTGCTTGAATATCTGCTTCCCCGCAATTCATAAACGATCAAGAAGCTCCGGAATCGGCTTCAAGCCGGTACCTCCTGAACAGATGCATGAGAAAACCAGTAACATCTCGTATCCGGAGAATGCCTGGAAGCAAAGTAGTTGGAATCTCAGTGACCTTCGCTTTAACAGGCCTGGCAGGGTATTCAAGCCACTTTGACCATAGCCTGACGCTATACCCTGTTGTTTAGTACGTGGCATGAGCGCCACACCAAACGGTGACAAGTCCCAGGCGCGGCACTTGTTGAGGCCTCATGAACTATTTCTTAGGAGCCAGTAGTTGAAAAAACGCACTGCAGTAGTGAAAGCCATTCTCCTTGACTTGGAGATGATCCTCGGTTCATGATGGATCAACATCTTGAGCTCCGTCTATTCACGGAGCATCTTTTGAGGCAATCCATGGCATGCTCGGAATAACGGATGGACTCAGTCTTGGCTGTCTGTACTTGTTTTCAAGCCCAAAATATTAACCCAAACGCAAGTCTCATAGCTGCGAACCAACTATTGCTGTAGATGCAGTCTGCCGGGTCGTGTTTGCCGCCATATTTTCTATCATATATCAGGTTTCATCGAGTCCACCCTGGATCTGCTGATGTTTACAAGCCGCGGCAAGCGGTGAAGCCACGGCCTGTGTCGACGTGGATCGTCATCTACGTGTCCACAGTTATGTTGTCTATTGAATTATGCTCAGGACAGAAGTGTTATCCGCCATGTCGAGTGACTAGTCTGTTGTGACAGGGCGCTGACGCCACATTACATGGGTGGTGGACTCCATCAGATGATGCCTCCAGTCACACAGAATTGGCAACAGAAAGATCAGTTCCTATTTCCAGTCATTCCATGAATCATGACACGTTGAAATCATCAGCTGCCGTCTGGTGTATCCATGCCCTGCCAAGAGTGGCATGTCACAAATCTGATAGATGACGCGGCGTTGTAGAGGCGATTCGTGATTGTAACACTGAGGGCTCGGTTCAAATTGCTGATCGATTGAAAATTCCATTTGGTCCCGGTTGAATATGTAGTTAATCTTTTGCCTAGAAGCTGTCCTTTGGGCACGTCTCGCAATATATGCAGGGGTTACATATGACTATAGGGCAGAGTAGAAACACACAGATGAGATAAGATGTCTTCCAAGGTATTAAACAACCGCATGTTGTTGGTCTTTTGTAATCTTTTTAAAAAGCCTTATTAGTCCCAATAAAAAAAAACAATCATTGACGCCTGCCTGCCAGCATTGAAACCCAATCCTGTAAAATACCATACCCGCATAGCATTGCCGCTGCCATTTTCGTCCTCTCCCAACCAAGCAATGACTCTTTTGGAGTCTCTGAAGATGCCCCTTGATTAATGTAGTCAAGCCCCATCATCCGTTCAATGAATATCAAGCCTGAACCAACCAATGGTGACATGATGTCTGAGCAGCTTTTCCGTGTCAGGTTCCTCAAATCAACTTTACAAATGTCATCCTTGGGATTGTTCCTATTTCTCGACATCTCGGTTCTGCATGTTTTTTCGTCAAAATTCTTCCGTTTCCCGTTGCAAACTTGGTGTACGTCAAGGTATCCATGACTCTACCCAGCTTCTCGACCGCCGCTCTCTGCCTCGATTCAAACTGAAAGCCGGATTTGATAAGTACGTGTCCGCTTGCTGGATTCCCCTCGAAGACTACGGCTTCCAGCCGCAGTAAGTGCTTAAAGTTGTCAAAGGCCCAGTTGGAAAAGGCAGTGACCACTTCTGTTGCAATGCCTTGATGCCAGTAGTCTTCACATATCCAGTAGCCGATCTCCATGGTACGGTAGTTGATGTCGTCTCGCGCCTTGAGGCCGATGCCGCCGATGACGGCTGAGCTGTCTGGCCGGCAAATTGCAAAGTCGCGAACAGGTGACGGAGAATTGGCGATGGAGATCCATTTCTTGGCGTCTTCGACAGAATACGGCTGCGGGAACGCATTGCTCATCCACCGCGCTATTCGTGGGTTGTTTGCCGCTTTGGCGAGAGACTCGACGTCTCCTTCATTGTAAGCTCGCACCAGGCAGCTGTTGAGCTGAAGAATGGGTTTTGAGGACATTTTGATGTTGCAATTGCAGATATCCGCATTGGTAGAGATGAGAAGTGCTGTGCCAGTTGCATCTACTTATCTCGGGGCTTTATACCAAATACGCGATCGGCTGACTCACGTTTGAGCTCCGATTGCCGCTCCGGTGGCGATAGGCGTATGACAAGAATCAGTGGAACACGCCTATTACTGACCAAGCAGATGGCGCGGGGGAGGAATTGTGGTGTGACAAATGCAGTCATTGCTTCCGATGACAGTTTTTGGCAGATAAAAGAGAGAAACAATGATAGCTTGGGGGAGTTATCTCAATGCCTGCCAGTCGCATCACGTGGTTACAACGTTTGGAGCATACCGATCATCTAACGGCACTGTGGTTAAGCCGTCTTTGTGAGTGAACGCCGATACAATAAGGGTGTTTTCATAGAGTAGTATCATGGAGAACCGGTATGGGCGGGTGAGATCTTGTCTATCTCCACAAGTGGAGGGCTACGGAGTTCTTCAAGGACGCAAAGGTAAAGGTGCAGCACCTAACTAACACTTACAGGCAACGCGTCCATAGGTCTAGCCGAGTATGAAGGAATAGAGGGAAGTTTAGTTCTTGCCAGGGGAGGGAGACCTGGTCGAAAGGCTAGGCTATCTACAAAAGGGGTGAACCTTGAGAGACTCGTACAAAGCAACCTCAAAGCAGATGTTACAACTTTCTCCTGGCCTCATGTTAACGAGGGAAATGAACATGATAATTACAGGTCCTACTATAACTAATTTACGTCTAGACGAGTTTACTTGAGGCCAATTAATTCCTCCCTGTAACCTGCCTCAAATCTATCGGTTGAGATTAGGACCATCGTGGAGAACAGCAGGCCTGCCCAGATAGGAAATGCACTTCCTTACTTGGTTACTTATTGATGAATGCTTACATAACTGCTGTACCTGGGCGCCTGGTTTTGCCCAGGCAGGTATATAAGCACATCCGTGACCACCCACGCAGAAGAGGCCAACACAGACTTAACATCATTCCTGCTCTTACAACCCTTGGTCACTCACGCCGCCATGACTTCTTTCGACCCCGTCGCATCACACCTGCTGAACCAACCGCTCCGCTTCCCAAGTAGCCGTTGTCCTCCCGAGGAGGGCAATCGATGGGTCAGGCATTCCCTGAGGGACATCAACGAGAAGTCAAGTTTCCACGACCGTCAGTACTCATGGGGATTTACTATTTTCCGCACGGTTTATACGCCCGAGTCGGATGAGGCCTTTCCCAAGGCTGTTGAAGCGCTGCATCATTTCGCCAACAATTACGCCACGGAAAAACTCTCGGTCAAACCACATATGAACGAGGACCCCCTTGATCCTGCTCCCAACGAAGAGCTAGCTCGACGATTCTACTGCGACATTGTGGAAGATGCAAAGAATCTTGATGGAGCAAGCCCCGACGACGTGGCCAAACGCTTCGATATCTGGGTTCAGGAGCATCTACAGCCAGAAGGGCAAAATGGCATGAAGATGGGAAGGTTTTGCTTCTGCATCATGCTCGATCAACAAGGAATCGACCATCTGCTGGATCTGAGTACCGCAGAGGCCTCGCGGGGTTCGTTTCGCAACAAGCTCAAGCCTTATCTCAAAGTTGTCACTGAGGCCGCCAACTGGAACGAAGAAGAAGGGGAGAATCCTCGAACGCAGACCCAGTGGCCATGATCTGTGACCATGCCTGGCCTATGACCCTGGACCCCATAGGGATGCGTAGAGTATCTTTGATGACATATACACCAAAAGGAAAATAGACAATTGAGGACGTGTTGGCGGCCCCGGTCAGAATCGAGTTGAGAACAGCAGTATCATCTGTCTTGCCGTCTCCCTTTGCACCCAGAGCCCTAACGTTCATGACCTTGTTCGAGGGAACATCGTAGTACTTGGGTCGTCTGCGAGTAAAGACACTTGGCTTCATCTTATCGTAGGCCTATCCTAGAAGATCCGCAGTTCGGTTCATGACTGGGATACTGTCGCCATTGACAAACTTGCCAACACCGTCAGCATCGGTGATTCTGCCAAAGCCCCAACTGTCCACGTGAACTTCGTTGCCGCCGTCCAAGAGGACCCTGTCCTTGAAGGAATCGGTGATGGCAGTTTTGACGTTGAAGAATCCGACGTTCTGGACAAGAAGGGATGTCGAGTTTTCGGCGTGCAGTGAAGTGACGATGCCGTTTTGGGTGTTGGCAATGAGGGAGTCCATAAGGATAATAGACCCTACACTCTGTCCAGTGCTGTGCGCACCTCCGGCACCTCCAGTCACCACAAGGCCCGATCCGCACCCTTCGATAATGAAGTCTTGCATGGTCCAAGCCCAGTCCCAGTGAACTTGAACAGCCGTCTTGCAGTTGACGAATACCAGATGGCTGGTGGTGAACTGTTGGTTACCAAAGTAGGCTCCAAAGTTGCCCAGCAATCAAAAGGCCATCTGGGGCGACACCATCGGCAAGAAGTATCCGAACCTCGTATGGAGCAAACTGGCAGCCTACATAACAAAGACAAAAAAGATAAGCACATGGGGAGTAAACTAGCTCTCTGACCTCATTGTCTACAATCTCTCGCAGTAGAACAGCTGGGTTGGGGACGACAAGGAGGAGCAATGCCCCTGTGACACTGTGTACTGCTGTCCAGCTGGCGGTGAAGAATGTGGAAGTGAGGAGGCTGATGAGTTCTTGCTCGGCCGGAGAAGTCTCACACCCTGGGAAGACTTTGATATTGATGAGGACGATGAAGCTGATGTGAGCCACCTGGAGCGGAGATTCCCCGGGGACAGCAGGCCTTACAGGATCAAATTCCCAGACGGGACATGGATAACGATTTGATCTGAGGAGGTGAGTGATTCTTTCCCAGATTTTAATTCTTTGTACTATCTTGATACTGACATCGGGGGCTACAGTATCACCCGAAGTCGAATGCCTGGGCGGCCGACCATCCCATCTGGAGATCGGCGTATATACCAAACAACGGTGCTGGCTGCAACTCCGCGATGCCAGACAGGGTCAGTACGGATTACCAGTCAAGAGGAATAAACGGCAAGTTACTTTGTGTTGCCTTCATTTTTACCATGCGTTTCTAACAATGCCCCATAGTTGAACACATCATCGAGTTGAACACCATCGCAAGGTTCTTCGAGTCTGCCATGGCTGGCGAATTGCCCTCAAGAAGCAGATACCTAACCCCTCGACTCAGCCCAAGTCTAGTGCGTGAGACCCTCCTGACACCGTATCGCGACCACTTCGTGGTGCGGCCATTTGCAAATGGCTTCAACACAAGAGAGCCAGTCAAGCGGCTTTTCACCCACATTGGTAACATCAACAATGAGGCGCCCTTTGTTTTGCTCAACTCGGGGATGAACCAAATCAAAACATCCGTGAGTCATACCAGCTTGCCCCTTTCGTACTTTTATCTTGTGCCTGTTGCTGTGTTATCATGAGAGGAGAGCTGTCAATACCTTCTAACAGTGGTGCGCGTCGTAACAGATTTGGACAGGAAAAGTCCCTTCTTTCGCCTATGGCTTATTCCCAAATAATGTGCGAACTCTGATGATGGATTATCTCACTACCGATATAACCCACCTGACAGATTTCCTATCAACGACGAGTTTTTGAATGTCCTCAGGCTGGTAAGTTCAGCCCATTTCTGACTGATATCGACAATCAAGACAATCAAGCTAACGTGTAATTCCCTCCCACAACACCCAAACCGTGAACTACATGAGCTACCCCGAGGTCTGGGCAAGACTTATTAGAGTGAACGAAAACATTAGGGTTGAGCTCTCCTTATTGGAGAGGGCACATTACGAGAACACTGGCATCCGTGACCACGTCGTCGACGAACGCGCAAAATTTTGTCCGAAACTGGGTCGCTACTGGGGAGGGGGAGTATCAAGATTATTTGCACAATTCGCGGGTTGTCGAGTTCATCCAGGGTCTGCGTAGTTTGTTGAGGGACAGTAATAGTCTGAAATTCAGCCTTGACGACCTTCCAGGGAAGAAAGGTCCTAGGGATCCTGATAACCCGGATGGCCCGGTAGACCCGGTAGACCCGGAAGATCCAGACAATCCAGATACTCCTGAAGATCCGAGTTCAGGATAGATAGTATGTAGAATTATTGGCCATAGAAACAAGGTAGATTTGTTTAGAGTCAGTAGATTTGTCAGGGATATGTTATTGAGTGAGACTTATGTGATGAAAATGATGGTCTCCGACCCATACCAGTGTCCATGGTGGACCGTACCTGCACTACTGATAACTCTCAATTCAAGCGCTCAAAATAGTGTATTCCATGCTGTTTAACTCTGTTGAATTGTCTTACACAGTACTCCATGTGAATCACTATTGAACTCTCTGCTCGATTACAGAAGGGTCTACAGTCTTAACACTTGGCAACGCAGGCTCAACAGTCTCAACAGGAACCAATGTTGCACGAGCAGCCAGTCTCTTCCTTCTCAAAAAACTAACAAATGGAACAATTGTTAGCCAGTGGTCATTATAAGATATCAAGAATTATTGGTGTGACTTTATGGTTGTCGGTCAAGAAATAAAATCGAAATCCAGTTCACTTACAAAACGGCAGCAAAACCTCCCAGCAGAAGAGGCACTCCAAGCCCCACACTCACGCCAATGATAACGTTGTTGGATACTCCACCGGTCTTTGGGTTCAAGATGTCAACGTCATCATCGGGTGCGCCAGTTTCAACCGAAGATGGGACATAAGACTTTGGAGCACCTGAAGTTGCAGCCAACTTGTTCGCACCATCTCCGAATGGAATCACGCTCCCGACAGTATGACGAACCGAATCAGGAAACTTGGCTTCGCTGTCGGTAGGAATAACTGTAACATGGGTTCGGGTAGTCGTGTACTTGGACGTTGTCTGAAGTGAGACTGGGCAATTAGTTAGGCCTGATAGACACGCGACAACGACGAATGTCTCCTTGGTGGAAATCGTTGTCGTCTCCATGCCAGATTGATCTTCGTCTTCATCTCTGGCTTCAAGTGCGGCGGATGTTATGGTAGCTTCAGTGGCTGAAGGTGTGCCGCGACTTCGTTGGATTGCACAAGCCTCTGCCAACGTGGTGTAGAAGATGGGAGTCTCAGTTTCGAGCACTGGTCCCCACGTGGCGTTCTGAATGGCAACAGAAGCTCCTCTTGCAAGCCCGACAGCTAGCTGGTATCCTTCCTCAACATGAAGGCGGCAGTCGTCGTCTTCGTCCAGGGAAAGGGTGACATTGGTGATGAACTCGGCGATATTGGCATAAAGGCCCATTTCAACACCCGCACCAACCTTTGCCACGTCCTTTCCAAAGATAGTCAAGTCGTTTGATCCTACCTCAAAGCCTGCCTGTACCCCTACACACAGGATAGCCTTGAACACGACACCGGCGCTCTCGACCGTGACCGGTAAAAACTCGAACTCACCACCATTGCTGTTGAGTGCTGTCAGCTCAGTCTACGGTATACTCGCAGAGTCCAGACTTACTGGGTTATACTCGCAATCTCCTCGGAGAAGATGCCAAGCTCAAACACAACGCCATCATCTAGCCTAAGATGGAACCCGCTGCTGATGTTGATCTCCCCTTCCACGGACAGGATGAGGTCAATGGTGAAGATGACACCCACTTCCAGATTGTCTCTAACCGCAAAGCCCACAGGTGTAGTGGAGGTATACAGGTTGAGGGTATAGGTAGCCCCGACCGAGAGGACGGTGTCAATCAGCATGTACATCTCCAAACCATCAAACTGGAACTGAAGCCGGAACTCTGGGATTTCCGGGAGGTCAATGTTGAAGTCAACATCCATTGGTGGTAAGTCGAAATCATCCAAGTCCACTCCATCATCCAGCTTCGTTACCACGCCATCAACATATTCCTCCACGTAATCGGTTACTTCGGTCGCCAGGCTACGGACTTCGCTCTTGACCTGGTCGGTGAAATTGTTGAATGCGTTGCTGATGTTGAAGTCGCGGTCATAAATGAACTTTGTTGTGGCAGTTCCTTTGATGTAGCATGTCGCGCAAGTAATTTCGATGCCCGCTGAAACTGAAGTGTTTCCATTGGAGCCTACATCTTGCTCGCTATATGAATAGTATCGTCGTTAAAGTCTGATGCAGGAGAGAGAGTGAGGAACTATGGACGCACGCTGTAAAGGCAAAGAGTGTAGCATCTTCCCAACTTTTATCCAAAGATATGCTCTTCTCCTCCGTAGTGTCTCTCTGCTGCAAGTCAGAGCTTGCAAAGGCTCTTCGCATGGCTTTCCATGTGTCGTATTCGGAAGACCCGGGAAGGCCGCGGGTACGAAAGAACGAGGATCGTCCTGAGACTAGAAGAGCTTGAGTCGCCCAAAGAGCAACAAATAGAATGTTGGGCAACATTGTGTCGGGAATTTGATGAGGGCTATCCACAAGATGAGGAAGCAAGACAAGAGAGAAGAGGGGATCTGGCAAGATTTAATCTTATTTCAGCAGCAGATTGACCCTCATACGCAATTCTGCATTTTTGTTCTAGGCTCTGCATGTTGGTTCCATGTTCTGCATGTTGGCTCCAAGTTTGAGGGGCAAGCAGGGGTGCGACAGGGGATTTGTGCCTCAGAGCCTGACTCTTTCTACCATTTGGGGCAAAGCTGAAAAGTTAATGTCGCAGTAATGTCACACCGGACAAGATGCCAGGTCTGTCTCAGAAAAGACAATGTCTCATTAAAGGAATGGGTCGTCAAGGGCCCAGACGGCGGGGCAGTGCTTCTTGGTGGAGCCAACGTTTGCGATAGTATCTAACATGTACCTAGTCCAAAGCGAACCACGAGACTGAGTACCTATATCAGGGTTAGGGTTAGATAGAGAGAAACTATAATATCCGAGGAATTACATATATAATATCGCAAATGAAATAAGACTGCTCTTCTACGACCTGCTTTAGCCGCCAGCCTGGTCCAAAATTCGTGCATGAGTTCAAACCATGCATACTGGTGGCTAGCTGAGAAGCCAGGGTAGAAGTTATCAAGCCCGATCTGCAGCCTGGAAAGCCTCTAGCAGCGGTGATAGCATCAGCCACCGCCAGCCTGCCTGTTGTCACAGATCCATTGTGTTGTGAATAATTCAATTAGCGTCTCGCTCGCCCCCAGATAACAACGCAACTGCCAACCTCACCGCTGCTCAACACCATCTCCTTCTGTTGTCGTAGGGGGAGCTCAGCATCGTCTGGCTCAGGCAACAGTGGCCAATCTCGATACTCGAACCGCAAACAATCTAGGACACAATTCAGAATAAGTCAGCGGTATTCAAAGCCTCCAGCGCCTCATTCAAAGAAAACACCAAACGGTTCCACCTCCAGAGTCTTGGTCTTTGGTTACCTTCTAACCCCCACTCCATTTGATGCAGCTTTGCCTAGGTTGGGGTGTCATGGCTGGCAAGCCCTAGAAAGCCGAGGGTCAGTTAACAGCGTCAACTCCCAATTACCCTCCTGGTTAAAGTTGCAGTAAGACAGCCTGCCCTTCCCATACGTAACCCACCCTGCATCCAAGATGCTGCACCTCATCCAACCGATGTTGAAACGCCTATTCCCCCCACACTCTCCTCACAGCCTTGTTTTCTTTTTTGACTTGCCTTTTGCTCTTCGCCTCACTTTTTTTTATCGAATCCACCTGTTGAGACATCCTACTGAGACAGCTTCTCCTTCGCTCAGATAGCAGCACTCTCGTTTGCCTATGTACTGCCGCGTATGGGGAGGAAACAGTTATTTCAGATATTCAAAAAGGGGCTATCTTTTGCGCCAACCGAAAAGAACGGATGCTTTTTGTAAGCTCCTCTACCTACCTAAGTTTGGCCATCTACCGCCCCACGGATCCTGGTTTGAAGAGCCGCAACAACGTCATCTGTCGCCTTGCAACGTGGGGAACCACCTTTTTCGGGCATTGACCGCAGGCTACACACCATCTTCCAGGAAACATGAGGCTCACCAATGGTCAACAAGGAATTGAGGCCAGCTACTCCAACATGGTGCATCACCTGCAGCTGCCTCACCAGTGGCCAGTGATGTATCGACAGGTATTCGCCAGACCCGGCAACAGACTTCCACAAGGCAAACATAAATAGACGTGCCCGGCATCAGTCTTTCAAGGTCTACTAGAGACCGACACACAAAACACAGCTGTGTGCGATTGACTTCCGACCTTGCACTTTACCTACACATCCAGTCCATTACTTCAAACTCCCAAATCACGACCAGGAGTATGTCCGATAAACCCTCTGCACGACGTGTGACTCTCCCCGAGAGAAGACTCCTTTGCTAATTACCCTGTCCAAGCAGAGATGGTTTGGACCGAACTTGGAGCGTTGGCCTCAACTGGCGCACTACTGGTTATGATCGTGCACCAGTACGGGAAGAAGTTCTACGTCTTTTTGACTCGCGCTGGCGCCTCTACCATGGCTGTATCTACGTTTTCCTCGACCGAACACGAGCTACAGGAGTTCGTTTCAAACAACAACATCCCATACATTGATCCTGATCCATTTGAACAGGGTAGATTGGAGAAGATCGCGTGGGCAGAGGTTATGGTGTAAACCTATAGGTACCTAAACGCAATAAAGCAGGGGATACTCTATCCTGGCCCCCTAATTTGTTGCTCTTAGGCTGTATAGCCAGGCGACCAAGCCCATTTCTTTACGCCTTAATAAAACCCTTTATATTATAATTAAAAAAGTTTTAGTCTTTATAAAATAAAAGTAAATTTAAAATAATTAAATCAACTCCTTAATATATATAATAGCCTAGTAAAATCATAGCTTTTACTTATCCTATAGAGCACTTAGGGAAAACTTTCCCTTTATAGAAATGCCTATTCGGGAATGTGGGGCCGGGACGCTTAGGGGGCCAATCTGATGCGCCATTTACCGACCGCGGTTATCTCTATTTCGACCACAAATAGTGCGCTTCACCACTAATTCTACAGGGCATTACCCGCTAAATTCCAGCGGGCTCTCCCTGTGACCTTGATCAAGAGCCTCAACATCCACGCACTTTCCACAAACGAATACCCGATTAATCCAACTGATCTTAAATCGCTGGGTTATCGAGCTGTTCAAGACTGAGCTCATATCTTTATGTAATCCCCTATTTAAGCCATACATTGCAAGAAAGTCGCCCAAACCACACAACAACGCTCCAATAGTGGCGTGGTACGACCAGAAGAAATACCAAACAGCTTCATTCTTCTATAGATCCATTTGCCACATCTCTCCCGTCATCTTTACGCCCCATGAATCATGGTCTTCCTTCTCAATAAGCTTGAATCCTGCCTTCGAGTATAACCGACGAGCGCCCTCCAACATGCTTTGAGTCCATAGATTGATGCGTGTGTACCCAGCTTCTCTGGCAAAGGTAATACACTGTTGTATCAAGCTGCTTCCCACACCAAGACCTCTTGCCTTTTCTTCCACCATCAAAAGTCGGAGTTTGGCAGCACCTGACTGCTTGTCCTGCACCAACATGATGCATCCAAGAAACTCATCATCTTTTTCGGCAATCCAACATCGTTCCAAGTTTGGTTGCAAATTGTCGATAAAATCTGCCGTAATTCTAGCGATCAATGCTTCAAAACGCTGATCAAATCCGTATGCTTTGGAGTAAAAGATGGCATGTCGATGAGTAATAAGACCCATATCCCCTGGACGATGGGTTCGAAGGGTTATTTGAGGGGAGGGGTGTAGAGAGGTCATTTTGGCGGTTGAATTGTAGTTTGAGGCTCTTCATCTGGGCACAGTGCTTTTATAGCATCTGTTACTGTCGATGACAGGGCGCAAACTATCATGGTGGGTCTCGGATGTCGACCACAGGGCGCAGCTTCAAATGCTGTATTGGTTGATGTTTGGCCGTTGTGGGTTGGGTGAGACTCGGGTGGCTATGTTTCAGATCACTAGTGAGATCAAAGAAGACCATCGAAAGCGGCAGAACTTGATCAATACCGAACACTGCTACCTATGCTTCCCCAAGAGCCAACACATCCTCCATCTTGACGACATCCACAAATTTGGGCAGAACTCTCTCCATGAGAAATTCGTGAACCTCAGGTTCATCATCGATGATTCCCTCATTGACACAAATGATGTGATAGTCCAGATCCGCCCCAGCTCTCGCGCTTCCCAGAATGCTTCCCATGGTAGTTAACCCAACCAAGACAACATGCTTGATCCCGCGAGCTCGCAGATATGCAATCAAATCAGATGAACCAAAGCAATTGGATTGCAGCTTTCCCAAGACAATCTCGTCCTTGCCGCCCCAGCCTTCTTCAGGAACGAGGGCTTCGGGAATAGCATAGTGCTGATGGTTCGGGTCTGAAGGGGCATTGGCGAATGCACCACCAGCTTCAAGTTTCGCAACCCATTTTGCTAGCTTGTTGTAGGGAGATACGAATGCGTTCGAATTGATGTTGAAGGGCAAAGTGTGATGAATGATCATTGGGACACCGTCGTAGAGACTGTTCGAGTTTGGTGCCTAGGCCCTTCGAGATTTAATCTCTGACCGGAAAAAGGCGAGAATCTTTTTAACGTGTTCAAGGTAGGCGGCTTGATCAGCTGGAGAGAAACGACCAAGAAGTTGGGTCTGCACATCTGAGAGAAGAAGAGCAGTATGATCAAGCGAGACGGGAACGTAGAATGGAGAAGTCATTTTGGGTGATTGAGCAGTGAGATGATAATGACAGTGGGAGAATGTTATTTTATATAGAAAAACTGTGTATTGTGACAGGCCGACCTGTTGAAGAAGCATATCCGCATCATTGGCTTCGTATGACTCCAACGCTGTGGTCGTCAGCTTTTGGTTCTCGGATGAAGGCTTATGAGATGGCCGCCCGCACAATCGTCACCAATTCAGCGACGGCAATTGCGGGCTTTTGCTAGCGCAGAAGGCCATGGATTTAGCGACTGCCCATAATGTTAATCAGACTTAGCATTCATTTTGATGAGATTGCTGATGGGGGGCCTATCAAGTCCGAGCCATGATTCAAGAATTTTCATGGCGAAAGAGGTTTCACGGCAAAAAGGTTTTCATGGCGAATAAATGGCTTCCAAGCACGCAAGGTACAGACTTGGCCTAAGGACATAGGCTATAGGTCATCCACATAATATAAGAGAACAGTGTAAAAGTGGCTTAATGGATGCGCCAGTATAAGGTACAAACAGTTTATGAAGCGGCGGAATTAGGAAAACTGCAGCCCCGAACAGCAGAGGATAACGAGGGACCCCAAGGTAAGCAATTGGGGAGCATGCCGGCAAAAGACCTCACCGGATACTCCGGGAACATTGTTTCGAACATGGACCCTGCGATGCTTGGCATTGCCACACTCACTCAACTTAATACGAACTCTGCGGTCGAAGCACAACTTATGAGATGTGATCCAATGAAATTCTAAACCCTAACAATATAAACACACAAACATAAACTTGCTAAAATGACGAAACTCTAAAACTGAGCGTTGCTACCACAAGAAAAAACACCCCGGATCGAGCTGTCATCGGCGTTGAAAAGGTCCAAAAGCTCCGTGATAGAGGCCCACAGTCCAGCTGCGTTCATAAAGAGAGAGATAATAATGAGGAAAGCGTTGAGAAGGGTAAGACAAATCTTCTTCCAGTCGCGGAAGAGGTTGTTCCAGTTCATATGGAACCAAAACACGGCACTGAAACCGTAGGTGAACCAAGAAATAGTAGTTGCCGAAGTGATAGAAAGGATAGAATCGAAAATCGGGATAGCGTTGGACAGGATAAATACAATGATCCAGAAGCCAACAACAGAGGCAAGCCAGACAGACCAAGACCTGACAGTATCAGAAGTGACCTCATGGACCGCACCCATCCATCTCATGACATTGACAAAGATGTATTTGGCACCAATGTGACCATAAGCCAGACCAGTCGAGTAGATGGCAGGTAGAACCACACCGTAGGCAGCCTTTGCAGGAGTGCTAGAGGTGGCACCAAGGATAGGAGAGGTGGTATACTCAGCACCAAGACAGTAAAAGATGATGGCAAAAGCAGAGTACAAGGTGATGCAGCTACCCTCAAGGAAAGCGAGACAGAACTTGAAGTCCTTGATCGGATCCTTCATCTCAGCCATGTAACCGACGAATGAAAGGTTGGCAGCATAAGCAAAGACAATCTTGAGACAAGCATTGAGACCATCTCGAAAGCTTGGGTGACCAATAACCACAATATCCCTGTGCCACTCATCGATATTGTCAACCTGCCGAGGACCTTTGATTCCCAGGCTGATCATGACCAGGATAGAAGCAGCCAGAACACTGACAGCGTTGGGAACTCCGAGGTTTGAGACGAATTTGGTTGTGCGAGGTAGACACAAGAGGAAGCAAGCTGCGCAAGCCACAAAGATGAACACAACAGTACATGTGGCATGGCTGCTGATGGTGTTGAGTGCGATAGAAAGCGTAACAATGGCTGAAGCAGCAACAAAGATGACTTGAATCATCATCATGACGCCAGCAACTCCTTCAAGCCAAGGTCCACCAACAAATCTTGTCATCTCAACGACATTGACCACTTGTGGGTGAAGTCGATAGTATTGTAGGAGTTCGTACGCTGTGTACCAAGATAGTACACCGATTCCGATGAGAGCAATGAGGCCAGGGACGATTCCGAGGGTCATGAGGGTCGAAGGAAGCGAAAGAATACCAAGACCAATCTGGTTGGCAAAGAGAATAAAGATAGTGTCCCATCGTTTGAGAGTACGAAAGTTCTTGCCTCCCTGGGAGTAAATGTTGGCGTTATCATCAGACTCTGGAGGGACAGTCTTGAAGTCTTGAGACCCTTGAGCATTAAGCTCAGTCTTGATGGCTTCACTATCAGAGCCAGAGTCAGGCTGGTTGCCCTTGGTGGTGTGAATCTCCTTGGACTCCATTGTGTAGTAGTGATGTCGAGTGTATAAGATGAGGATGGTGATAAAGACCAACTCAAGGCGGACTTGAGCCTTTATATCTATCTACGCATTGTCCAATATCTCATGGTCTGACAAGACGCCGGACAAGCAATGGGGAAATGGGGTAGGATCCGCAAAGCTCCAAGGCTATCATCAAGTCAAGACTCGATAAATCGTGTCAGAGCTAGTTTCTCCAATAACCACCGAGCGGAGCGGCGGAGTGGAATCGCGCTCTCCGCTACCAAGACACGGCCCCCATGGGGGTTGCCTTGGCGTTCCAGAAGGATACCATCCCGCATCATCATCCATCAGGAGCTTCTTGTTCGGGAGGAGTCGCCTTACTCGGGCCGTGATGATGAAAGGAAACCCCTGCTCCCCGATGCTGGATATCGTGATGCTTCAACAAAACCCACAAATGGATTAGATCCGGGCCAGTCGGAAGGTTACAAGAAGCGCGTGTCCCTCACTCCACTTGTTCGTTTCACTCGCCCCGGTATATCTTGGCAGGCAATTTCGCCGACCAACGTGAGGCGGTTAGCGGCTCTGCATTACCTGTGCCATCGGCCTCTCCGATTGACGTCAGAAGTTCCAGTGCCGGACTGTCGGGTGTTGATCAGCCTCATGAACGCCACCGATTTCAAGGTGCATCGTTGAGTCTGATTGAACCTCATTCAAGTCAGACAGAAAAGGCACATTCTGTAAACGTGTGATTATCTTTCGATTATACGGGGTATATCTTGACCTACCACGTCCTTCTGATTGCGAATTTGATTGCGCGCGCTTTTCCAACTCATTACATATTTATTACCCCTTCAAAACTATTTCATTACCCCTTCAAAACCTATTTATTACCCCTTCAAAATACCTCCCTCTTCGCCTCTGTCCGAGATTTGTGGGGAGAAGCGGTCCGAGTATTACTATGACTAAAAAGTTCCCCTTTCTTGGCTGTTGAGAAGATGATCCCCATAAATACCCACAGCCTAAAGGTCCCTGCATTTGTGCCTCAATCATCAGACACGGGGACGACCGGTCCAACGGAGTGTCAACGGAGTGTTAATGCCGATTTCGAACCGCCCTGAGTATTTCGGACCGTGTCAGCCTTGTTGGATGTTGAACATGCCAGACTGTTGACCGAAGCCAAAGAAAGTGAAGCTGAGCTCGGGTGAGATCGCGGCTGGCAGATGGTGGGTCGGTCTACGCGTTTTGATCAGAATTCAGGCGGCTGATGGAAGCTCTTGGTGTGAGTACGTCAGTTCTCCTTTGCCTCTATGAAAGATGCTACTTGGTTCCCCAAGATCTGGTTGCGGGGAGATGCATCGTCTACTCGATTTCATCGCGTCTGGAGAATCTCTTACGTATATACCTAGGATTCAAGATTCCAAGTGTAATGAAAACTGAATTCTTTTTACTTGATACCCCAGAAATGATGCAAACTACCGGGACCACAGCACGCTCCTATTTAAGATCCCACCATCTCTCAGGGGTTAGTAATGGCGTCATGCGCTATTTTCTTCTAGAAGGGGCTTCTGGATCGTGCATAGTCAGCTGTTAATGCCTGATCGAGTTGTGCATAGCTGAGCATGAAGCCAAGAAATGTGCCCCCTTTCTCCGGCAGTTCTAGACGTTTTCCGGTTTCAGCTTTGGTGGTGATCTAGGGTAGCTTTGCTATACGAGGATAAGTCGCGAGATTCAGGAGCTTGAAATGGCGATTTCGGGGTGAAAAGTTGGACTTTCAGATCTTGAGGCAAGCTGTGATTATTTACAGTGGTCTTTGGAAGACATATTGGAAAGATCTTACAAGGTGTTGTCAAAATATCGGGTTCATCAAACTTGGGCTGTCAGGTGAGTGCTCACCATCAAAGAGAAACGATCAAAGAACAATAAACAGCACAATGCAACAGTGTCATAATTGTTACATGGAAGGGCGGTATTGAGCCAAGAAAGTCTTGAAATTGATCCCGTTTGATGCATCCAGCTCTTTGTTTCCAGGGTTTGCCATCATGACTCTCGCCATTGAAAAGATGCATAACCTCTTTGATTCATATCCTTGTACAAATGAGCCACTGAATGCCAAGACCTGTGGCTGAGAGAAACGCCAAGAAGACGCGTTCGCGTCCCGCGTTTTGCGAACGCGTTCTAGCCTGTGATTGGCCACGTATTCCGTATCTCGTATCTCGTATCTGATCCTCCATGGTGTCTTTGGCATTCACTTGAGAAACCCCTCTCATTTGGATCTTGAGGCCTTATCAAGTTCATTTTTGGATAACTTCTATGTACATTGCTGAGTGGAGTAGACGCGCTTAGAACCATTCCCAATCATTCCCATTCATCACCTTTCTTTGTCATGACTCCAAAGCCAGCACCAATCCTAGGCATCCACAAAGCTTGAAGGGCTTTGGGCATTTGCTTTGTTCCGCCTTCACACCGCTGGCACATTTCCCTTACGCCTGGCCTCGCCCACTCTTTGTTTGTTATATTGATTGTCTGTGTTGGGCCTTGTAGTGAAACCACGTCATCTGTCCCCAGCATTCGCTCTTCGATGAGATTTCGACTGTCAGTGGCCTTCGCGACAGCTTCCCCAGCTAGGATGGCCAGTACAGGAAGGCCTCGCATGAGAGGAGGAAGACCGCCTTGAATGTTGGATAGTTTGGCGAGCTTGGAAACTTCAGTTTTGAGACATGAGTTTGAGTTTGACATTGTGATGAATGAAAGATTTGCAGAGTGCGTATTGTTGGAGGTGAAAGGAAGAGGATGTCAGCAAAGACATGATCTCAAACTACCTTGCCATTGCATATGCGGGGTGACTTAAACGTCACTGCGTCATGTAAAGTGCCCTGGTCGGTCTAGCTTGAATCATTCATCATGCATCATTGCATGCTGGGAACAATGAGTTTCTTAAAGCCTCATCAAGTCCTTTGTTTCATAGCTTCTAACTGCTGCCATATTTTTAACAAAGGTGCCTGGAATCATCTGAAAGACCAGCATGCAAGCCGCCAAAGATGGTCAAGACCCTGCACAGTGCGGTCATACCAAGAAGAAGAAGAGGCCATGCATGCCCAGCACGCTTGATAGCCAAACCTATTAATACCCTGTCAACCACGCGTTGCTGTCCAAGTGACAAGATCGATGAAC
This sequence comes from Fusarium duplospermum, assembly GCA_003946985.1. NCBI lineage: Eukaryota > Fungi > Ascomycota > Sordariomycetes > Hypocreales > Nectriaceae > Fusarium > Fusarium duplospermum. Next base: position 132,809 of record NKCI01000062.1, read on the forward strand.
CAAACAGTGCAACAACAGTCATGCCGCCGACACGAGCTGAATCAAACGCAGACTTATGGATCAGTCTTGAAGGTGACCAGACTGAGTATTCCCCTGGGGACACAATCGTTGGATATGTCATCTGCAGCAAACATCTTGTGGCCCAGATGTCTTCGATATCAATTCAATTGGTCGGAAGGACAATATCTAGCATGTCTATTATCTGTGAAGACAGCTCCTTGAGATATCATGGTGGGTTCAACTTGATACCCTGGCATGCCAAACAGATACTCTATGAAGGGCCACTTCATATTCCCGATGGCTATGAAAGGTACTGGCGCTTTGCTATCACGATCCCCAAATACGTCGACCCAGCAGATTTTGCCGGTGGGAATTTGGAAGAGAGCTACCTGTCGCTTGAGGCAACAAACAAACCTTTGCCCTCGACTTTTACACTCTTTCATGGTGGAAGGACCGAAGCATTTGTCGAATACTTCATCAGAGCCGGTCTACGCATCAATAATGAAGACAATGTGGATGTCTGTGCCAAGCTCCCTGTCACGGTAACAAACCGCAGTCCTTTCCTGGGCTCCAGGCTCTACAGACAGATCTATTTCTATTCTATCATGTCCACTCACCTTCTTCCTGGGATGGAAGGAACAAAGATTTCGCGGTCTCAAATGGTAAAACAAGCCCTGGGGATTTCTAGAGTGCCAAGACTTGAATTCAACTTGCAGGTGGAAGTGCCAGACGTAATTCAGCTCAATCATCCTACCCCGATCCCCGTTCGACTTCGAGCTATCATGAATCCGGATCTTACAAGCGATAATATCAGAAAAAGCCCGCCCAAGATCAAACTGAGGTGGATATCAATCAAAATCATTGCTACTACCGAGGTCATTTGCCAAGGTCCCCATACAACGAAGCAGGAATCCAAGGCGGATTTTGACATCATGAACCGGACTGCTTTTCAGGGTCAGGATATTTACATTCCATGTACGGAATACGATTCATTCATCGATATCGGAGACCTTGTTAATCTACGACTGGATCGGTACTATAACCGTTGTCCCGAGCATCAAGGATGCACCCCTTTTTCGCCAACTTTCGTGACTTACAACATTCGCCTCACTCATCGACTGAGGTGGCTAGTGGTATTTGAAGTTGCAGGCCAGGTGTTTGAGAATACGAACACAATAATGCTCACGATATTGGGACCAAGCGATCAAGGGATGGATGAGTCGTCAGTCTCTTGGAGTCAATCAGGGGCCGACGGACGACTTTCTTGGGTTAGAGAGGGAGATTTTGTGACAGGGAGAACCCCAAGAATTGATTAAAAGGGATGGTTGGTGCAGGGGGCTGGGAGATGGGCGGCGGTGAAATGGGGAGGATTTGGCTGCATATGTAATGAGTAATCTACGTCTTTATTCCTATTCTGCGTTGAGAGCTTCCAGAGCGTGAGTATGTCTATGAAATGATGAATGATACTTATATCCCTTATGTTGGTAGTGATCTTAAGCTATGAATAGTGGCATTTATCCAAGAATGGTATCGCTAGGTTTCTAGGCTTCCCACATAATATGCTTGGCATCTATCAAACTCTCACTCAGACTACCAAACCGACAAACGTACAAACGTATCAGCTTGCCATTCTCTAAAGAAGCCAAAGAAGAGATAAAAATTTATGTAAATTATATACCAAACTTGAGATGAGTTACTCAATACTCTGCATCTCCGGTGTCTCGATTTATGCTTGGCTGGTGTGCCATTGTAGCCCTTCGACAGACAATTTGGATAATCTACCACAACGTAGGTCAGCTCCATAAGAGGTAGAGAAGAGACCCTTTGCCTGACGCAGTCCATTATCTCTAAAACTACCGCGGTTAACGGTATCCAATCTTGCCCCCAGATGCTATTGCCCGAAACGGCCCTTGACGTGTTGATCCACCACATGCTCATGCGGATCCGACTCTGCAAGTCCCTGATCGTTGCAACTGCTACCTCGACCTATCCCAATATGTCACGGGACGGGACGTTAGGCTGCCATATTATCGTAGACCATATTATCGTAGACGGAGACAATCAGAACCATTATCGAGTTTGACTTTCCTGCCCGACAAGCCTTTCCAACGTCTTTCAACTATCTCCAACGAATTTTAGTCGAACCTAACATTGCCACCTAATCTGATACTCAAATAATTCCATGTATAGGTAACGAACTAGTGGAGGTCGGGATTAGTCCCGTAGTCACGGATAGATGATCCCGATACTACCACTTGTCGTATGACGGCGTCATCGGAAAAAGGCCCGAATCCTTGCTTCAACATGTATCCACAAGACGGAAATTATTCCCGTCTTCTCCAACTAACGTGACTAGACAAAAAAGCAGACCATTTCATGGATCTTGACTCATGCACTCCAACCGTACCCCAGACCCCAGGTTTTCCCCGCCATGAAGACATGGAGAAACAAGTAATCGCATCTTGTCAATTGGTTGTTGTGCGGGTACTGTGATGAAACCTTGTTGACGCCGTTATGCGGGATAAACTATAAAGACTGCTTCAGGGACACGTCTTTGATCATTAACATTCATCTCCATCACTTCTTAACCATGGCCAAGAAAATCGAAAAAGTCAAGGATGATCTTGACTATGGCGTCGCTACTGAGGAAAATGTCGGCTTGAGCTTGACAGTTGAGCCATATGGACCATCAGGTATGTCTATCGGTCTATATGCTTCAATGACTAACTTTGTAGGCTTTCGTGGTCTTTTTAACTCTCACTACGTGGCCCTTTGTGCTGCCTTTTCAGCCCTCGGTGGTCTTCTTTTTGGGTATGATCAAGGCGTGATTAGTGTTACACTCGTCATGGATCACTTTCTCGATCGATTCCCAGAGGTTTCTGATGATGCACCCGGTGCTGGATTCAAGAAAGGACTTATGACGGCCATGATTACTCTTGGGGCGTTTATTGGAGCCATCAATCAGGGTTGGATTGCCGATTGGATCTCCAGGAAGCGTTCCATCATGGTTTCCGTCGTGGTGTTTACAATTGGCTCGGCTTTGCAAACCTCTGCTGTTAACTACGCCATGTTGGTTGTTGGTCGATTCATCGGAGGCATTGGCATTGGACAGTGAGTTACCCGACGGCACGGCTGACCTCGCTGACTTGTTAGGCTTTCAATGGTTGTTCCTCTGTACATTTCTGAGATTTCCCCCCCAGAGATCCGAGGAACGCTGCTCGTTTTCGAAGAACTATCGATTGTTGCTGGAATCGTCATCGCCTTTTACATCACCTATGGCACTCGATACATCTCCTGTCATTGGTCCTGGCAGCTCCCTTTCCTCATTCAAATCCTTCCTGGTCTCGTCCTTGGCTTTGGCGCGGTTTTCCTCCCATACTCACCTCGATGGTTAGCCTCCAAGGACAGAGAAGACGAAGCCTTGGCCAACCTCGCCAAATTACGAGCCCTTCCTGCGACAGACCCCCGAGTTCAACGAGAATGGATGGAAATCATTGCCGAAGCACGATTCCAGACTGGTATCCTTAAGGAACGACATCCTCGACTCACAGAACGTACCGAGATTTCAGGAAGAATGCGTCTCGAGTTTGTGAGCTGGACAGATTGTCTCAAGCCAGGCTGTTGGCGCCGTACCCTTGTAGGTGCTGGGATCATGTTTTTCCAGCAGTTTGTTGGAATCAACGCCCTGATCTACTACTCGCCTACGCTGTTTGGTACCATGGGTCTCAACTTTGACATGCAACTTACCATGTCAGGCGTTCTCAACGTCACACAGTTGATTGGCGTCTTTACCAGTCTCTGGACACTTGATCGGTTCGGCCGTAGGTCAATCTTGCTTCTGGGCAGTGTTCTCATGTTTATTGCGCACGTTATTATTGCTGCTCTTGTCGGTAAATTCTCAAACGACTGGCCAAGTCATACCGCAGAGGGTTGGACGAGCGTTGCTTTCTTACTCTTTTATATGCTGGCTTTTGGTGCTTCATGGGGACCTGTTCCATGGGCAATGCCATCAGAAGTATTCCCCTCAAGCCTTAGAGCCAAGGGAGTGGCGATTTCCACGTGTTCAAGTAAGTTATGAACCCATATATGTGACCCAGCTAACAATCTAGACTGGACCAATAATTTTGTTATTGGTCTTATCACGCCTCCACTGGTTCGTGAGACTGGTTTCGGAGCCTATGTATTCTTTGCAGTGTTTTGTCTGCTCTCTTTCATTTGGGTTTGGTTCTCTGTGCCTGAAACCAATGGCAAGACTTTGGAAGAGATGGATCAGGTCTTTAACGACAGAAGCGGTGTCCAAGATGTTTCCAAGAAGGACCGTATTCTTCGTGAGGTCTTTGAGGAAAAGACCGCTCACTAGCTTACTCTTGATGAAGAGTGGCACTTGGGAGTGACTTGGGCTGAGGGATAAGAAGCCAGCTGATGGTTACACCAGATAGAATGCCAACTAGAAATGGTTAGAGAACCTTGACACCAACTTGAGAGGCTACTACGCCTGTAATAATTGGGAAAAAGGCTCCTCCCATTTGTGCGAATACAAACACATATCCCAAGGCTGTTGCATGGATCTCGTGAGGGAAGAGTTTTGTGCCGAGAGAAATGCCCTACAAAGTTAGACAGGTCTTTTATTGACTGGTGAACTTACAGTTGTAAACAAAGGTCCAGTGACCAATCCAAGAAAGCTGACGGCAACAGCAGCTGCGATGATATTGGGCACCCTATCCGTATTAGCAAGCCTCAGATTCGAGTGAAGTTACTTGCAGCCAAAAGACGAGTTGCAAACCGATTGCAACAACGCAGTAAAAGAAAACCATCCTTCGTTCTCCGAACCGATACGTTGGCTCAGCCAGTACAAGCCTCCCAATAAGACAACCACCATTGAAGGCTGCTGGAATGAATCCCATTTGTGCCAAGTTTCCATCACGAACTTGAACAAGGTATTCGACTACCCATCCGTTGATGGTGATTTGAGATCCAACGTAAAAGAAGTAAAACATGCTTAATAACCACACACTTCGATGTCCCAGCGTAGACTTGATCAGTTGAATAGCATCCTTGTTCCTTGAAGGAGCTTCTGACTGTGTTTTTCCCTGATGACCAACGTATCACGGAATGCCCAGCATACCAACAAGATATTGACCGCACTTACGCCTACTGAGAACAGATAGAAGAAGTACCACTTGGAAGTCTCCCTCGAAGCAATCCCAGTAGCGACAAAAGGCCCAACAAGACAACCTCCCATATACGAAGCATGTATAATGGCCAACCAGCGATATGCTCCTCTAGTCTTGGCCACGAATGTATTGGCGTGGGTATCGTTAAAGGCTTGTCCAATGGCAGTAAACCAGAATGTGACAACCATGAGGGGAAATGGAGGTTTCCAAGTGCGGAGTACATGACCAATAAGTCGACTGATAGCTCCAAGGGCAAGCATAGATCCAAGGCCGAGGAATTGACAAAGGTGAGTGTTTGTTACTGTCGCAAACACCCATCCTAGAAAGGTTGCACCATATCTATGACTGTTAGCAGAGCCTAGGATACATAGGCATACTTACATGATGGATACAATAGCAGTCGTGATTTCATAGTCACGAATCATGTATGGAATCAGAGCTCCTAAACTGCCATCATTAATGCCGGCGACGAAAAAGGAGAAGCAAGCCGTAAAAATCCTTAGATAAGCTCCTTTATCAAGTCGGTCGGACTGAGGTGTCTCCTGCTCATTAGCAGTCAATTCGTACGCCTCTACGGGCTTCGTCTGAGTTGTCGACATTGTTATGCACGATGACAAGTCGAGCGATGATCGGTGTAGAATGCGTGATTTGAGAGGATTAATCATGCATATGACGTGTGGGGTGATTATTCTCGCCTATTAGCATTCGTTACATAATGGATCCTGGCTCTGAAGGTGACTTGTCATTTGACCGAAAAACGTTGGCATTCGTTGTCTCGGGTCTGCTGAATCTACGTAACTAGATAGACACGTCCCTCAAAGGGAGCAAGCTCTTGACCCCTCTTTCCAGTATGGGTCGACATGATGGGCACCAGTGTAACATCCTTTCCTTCAGGTAGTCCCAACTCACTCTCAGGGGCTGTCCAAGGTGTCTCCTTTGTGCTAAAGTTGAGTGTAACCACTGCCTTTGAGCCATCCAAAGGAGACTCTTTGACGAATGTAAACACATCAGGGTCCTCAGGTCGAAGAACCTTGTAATCTCCATATACCAAGAGATCAGCAAACTCTTGTCTGAATCGAAGAGCCTTCTTCCAGAATGCAAGAACGCTGTTCGGGTCATCCAACTGCGAGGCAACGTTGATCTCGCTTGCAAGGGGATGGGCCTTCATCCAGGGTTCTTGAACAGTCTTTCCAGCCCGCTCAGCACCTTCAGAGAAGCCTCCAAATGTTCCCTTGGACCAGCACATGGGAATACGAGCGTGATCTCTGGCGAGGTGCTGCAGGGCGTTGAATGCCTTGTCAAAGTCGCCAGCTCGTTCCTTGACCATGTCCAAGAACAAGTAACTGTCCAGATCGAGATAGTTTTCAGCAGGGTAGCTAGCCTTTGGTGCATTGACAGCTCCAATCTCCTGTCCCTGATAGATGTACTGTGTTCCACTCAGGCAGGCCTGCAACAAAGCAAGCATCTTGGCTCCTGCAACTCGATGCTCAGGTCGATCGTCTGTAAATCGAGAAACTGACCTAGCTTGGTCATGATTCTCCATAAACACGGTGGTCCAAGCATCAGTGCCATGGATCAGACTCTGAGTCCGACCAACAGCATCCTTCAAGTCTGGAAGTGTATAGTTTTTCGGAGTCGTCTCGTATTTGTGTGTCTTGCCGAAACCAACGTCGACAACATCAAACTGGAAGACCATGTTGAGTTGTTTCTCATCGGCGCTGACGTATCGAAGCACACGTTCAAGATCGGGCGTGTTTGGAAGCTCTCCGACGGTGATGGCTCCGTATCGAGTAAGAATATCGTTCATCTCTCGGAGAAACTCGTGCATTCGCGGGCCGTTGCAATACAAAAGTCCGGCAGGTTGATATTTGGCCTTGGGGTCGGTAATAGGCGCGTCTGGAAAGTCCTGGAGCTTCGAGTACATGTTGACAGTGTCGACTCTGAATCCGTCAACTCCCCTCTCGAGCCAAAACTCCATAGATGAAGCATAGATGGCTTGACGAGTAACTGGACTCTCCCAGTTAAGATCAGGCTGCTCCTTGGCAAAGAGATGAAGATAATACTCTCCAGTCAACTCATCCCATTCCCAAGCACTGCCACCTCCAAAGTTGGAGCGCCAGTTATTGGGAGGAACTCTCTGACCATTCTCATACTTGGCTGGTCTCCAGATATACCAGTCACGCTTGGGGTTATCCTTGCTTGAGCGGGACTCTTTGAACCAAGCGTGCTGATCAGAAGTATGGTTGATGACCAGGTCCAGCATAATCTTCATACCTTTGGCATGAGTCTCTCGGATCAGCTGTTCCATGTCCTGAAGAGTACCATAAGGAGCGTAGATATCTTCATAATTGGAAATGTCATATCCCATGTCGACTTGAGGGCTATCGTACATGGGACAGATCCAAATCACATCAACCCCAAGACTGGCAATGTAGTCCAGTTTGGAGATGATGCCTTGAAGATCGCCAACTCCATCGCCGTTGGAGTCGCAAAAAGAGGCAGGATAAATTTGGTAGATGGTGGCGTGTTTCCACCACTGCTTGATACGTTTGGGGACAGTCATTTTGGGTTGCTGAACATCTGTCCATACCTGCTGGAGCCCTTAAATACCAAGTGATCTGCGAGTTTGTCGGACCGACGAGTGGAATCACAATCCTTCGTCACCAGAAGGATTCATGGTGTATGGGGAAGCAAGCCGGTTGGTCAATCGTCGGACCGAGTGCTGGCATCCTATGATTGGCTCTTGGTCGGTCCGAGACAATGTTGGATTCACCATCTCAATCAAGTTAGCATGTCTTGACCAAGCGAGGAGGTGTTGAATCGCAACCGTCAACACTCGTTTAACTTTCAACTAGACTAATAATTCGGCCCGATACATCCCCAGATCTCATGATCCCCATGGGGAGAACCCGGGGGTCTAGCCTCAGCAGAACCAGTTGAGCGGTTTAGCATCCTGGCATCACATCGTCCGGACCGACGACTTTAACTATACGCTAGCAAACAATGGTAGCTAGCCTGGGTAATCGGCCTAATTGCGGCCTCATCCGCCGCCACTGTTATGCCTCATCGTGATACACACTAGGTAACTCGTACAACATTGTTTCAACTATAAGATCTCCCCTCCCCGTAAATGAGATCAATCAACTCATCACTCATCCTCATCCTCATCCTCATCCTCATCACAATGACTTCCAACCTTGAAAAGACTCAAGGCGATATCGCCCCTGCCATCGCACCCATCGCTGTCGATGCGTCGGTCGCCCACGAGGCTGCAGCTGCGGCTGAAGCTGAGCGTGGCATGGGGTTGTTCGCATCTCTGAAGCTCTACAAGAAGGCATGCTTCTGGTCCGTCTTTATCTCGATTTGTATTGTCATGGAGGGATTCGACAATGCCCTCCTGAACAGTCTCTACGCCTATCCTCCTTTCCAGCGCAAGTTTGGAGTTCAACAGCCAGACGGTAGTTATCAACTCACAGCTGCATGGCAATCTGGACTCTCCAACGGCACTCTCTGTGGTCAAATCCTCGGTCTCTTTGTCAATGGTATCATTGCCGATCGTTTCGGTTACCGCAAGACACTTATCGGTGCTCTCATTGGTTGCATCGCCTTCATCTTCATCATCTTTTTCGCCGAGACCCTGGTTCAACTTTTGATTGGAGAGATTCTTATTGGTATCCCATGGGGCGTGTTTCAGACCCTGACCACTACATACGCCGCAGAGGTCTGCCCGACTCACCTCCGAGCCTACCTTACAACCTACGTCAACCTTTGCTGGGTCATGGGACAATTCATCGCCTCTGGAGTCCTTCGAGCCATGCTTTCCCGTGATGACAAGTGGGGATACAAGATTCCTTTTGCTCTTCAATGGATGTGGCCTGTTCCTCTCATCATTGGAATCTGGCTTGCCCCTGAGTCTCCCTGGTGGCTTGTTCGACGAGGCCGCATCGAAGATGCCAAGCATTCTCTCCAGCGTCTTACTGTCCGCAACGGAAACGCCGACTTTAAGCCTGACGAGACGATTTCGATGATGATTCACACCAATGAGATGGAAAAGGAGGCCCAGGCAGGTACCACGTACCTTGATCTCTTCAAGGGGGTGAGTCTGCGACGAACCGAGATTGTCTGTGTTACCTGGATGATTCAGACACTTTGTGGTTCTACCTTTATGGGATACTCGACCTACTTTTACCAGCAAGCCGGTATGGCTGTTGAGAACTCTTTCAGCATGTCTCTTGGTCAATATGCCATTGGTGCTGTTGGAACTGCCTTTTCCTGGTTCCTCATGGGATGGTTTGGTCGTCGAACCCTGTACCTTTACGGCCAACTGTTCATGTCTCTGTTCCTTTTGACCATTGGATGTGTGGCATTAGCTGGTCGCGAGAACGTGGCTGCTCAGTGGGCCATCGGATCCCTTCTTCTGGTCTACACCTTTACCTATGACTGCACTGTTGGACCAGTCTGTTATTCTCTGGTTGCAGAATTGACATCGACTCGTCTTCGAACAAAGTCTGTGGTTCTGGCGCGAAACCTGTACAACATTTCAGGTATCGCCACCAACATTATTACCCCTCGGATGCTCAACCCTTCGGCATGGAACTGGGGAGCCAAGGCGGGTTTCTTCTGGGCTGGAACCTGTTTGGTGTGTGCTATTTGGACATACTTCCGTCTTCCTGAGCCCAAGGGACGTACATACGCAGAACTGGACATTCTTTTCGAGCGACACATTAGCGCACGCAAGTTTAAGGAGACCACGGTTGAGCGACTGGATGCGGGATTTGATGAGAAGGTTGGAGCTATATATATTGAGAAGAAGGAGAGTAACTAGTTCAAGTGTCTGTATATAGTCATTGCATAGCACAAGTGGCATTGGTGTAGTAATGCAGTATGTTCAACTCCAAGGTCATCCACTCTGTGGTCACACCAAGTCAATCGCCCTTTAGGGAGACATTAGTCCATTCCACGCCTTTATTAAGCAATAAATATTCAAATCATTAGATCATAATCAATAAGCTCATTATAATATCATCATCAAACCCTCGGCATAGAGTCGATGTTTTTGTCGACTTGTGGATAGGCATCATGTATGACGGTTACAGTATAGTACGGTTACGGCGTAGTTACACTTACACCAGGAAATAACGTAATTGGCGAATTAAAGCCACCAATATGTCACGTGTTACTCCTCATTTGATCATCGTGACACTCCACTTCTCTGACTCGACAACAACGCGAACGCGATCCAACCAGTCTCATCCCGGTATTCCGCAATGAGTAGCCGAACTATGCGAGCATGCGAGCCATGTCGTGTTCGCAAGGTAAAATGCAATGGGGCAACCCCCTGCGCTCAATGTGCCCACCTCAATCTGTCCTGCATCTACTCTACAGCCCCATCAAAGAGGAAACCTGGGGTTCGTGGTCGTCTAGTTGCCCAATTACGTCAAGGCACGACTGACTCGAGATCGAGTACAACTCCCCCGCAGGTCCAAAACTCACCGTCGAGCTTAGGGACGTATACGGCGGACTTTTTTCTCAACCTCGTAACTGCCTACGAAGAGGTTGTGTTTCCTGTCAACCCAATTATTCTTTCATCAGAGATTGTCGCGGCTGTTGAGAATATGGAGCGGAGCTTTGAGGACTCAGCTTTGGTGTATGCATTCGGTGCTGTGACCATCAATCTGTCAGAAATATCTCAAGGCCTCAATGACGACATCACAACTCGGATGACGGATCTTATGCAACACAGTTTCAGAGCACACCGACAGGCGGAACTGGGCAACGAGATTGACAGCAGGTTACCAGTAACTGTCAAACGCATCATGACGTGTATCTTTCTCGAGATATGTCTGATGGCTTTGAAGCGATTCGACCGAAGCTTGGCTATTCTACGAGAAGCCATTGCCATGATTCAGATGCTTCAAGTTGATCAAAATGTGTGCGAACGCAGGATTGATGATCAAGAGTTGGCCAGGAGACAACGTCTATACTGGGAAGCATTCATTCATGAACGGTTCTTGACAATCATGCCAGGGTATCCATCAATACTCCCTCCTCTGAGAACTGGCGTGCCGGTACCGGACTCAAGCATCCCTCAGCATGTTAGAGCAGGGTTTGATCGACTCATTCACCTGTTTCTCATCATGGACGATACCTTTTTGTCACATTGGAGAGCATTACAAGATGCAGACCTCGAAGTGCCTGAGATAACGGCAGATTGGATCGAGAGCAAGCAAGCTCAACTGGATGAAGATGAGATTGGAGCAGCCGAGACTGAAAAGGAGCTGATATCTGGCGGATATGGAGGTCTCAGTGAACTGCAACACGCCGATCTTTTTGTTACTCGACTTTGGCTTCGAACTCTGGTCTGGCAACTTGCTCTGTCTCAAGGACTCTTGCAATCTGTACCTCCAAAGAATTCTCACGAGGGGTTTTCGATGCACTTTCCGACACAACGTCTCTCTGCCCAGCTGCGAAATCTAGTAGGGCGACTGGACAGGGTTGAGAGTATCGGGATACACGGATCTGGCATTCTTCAAAAGCTCTTTGACATAACAAGCACGGTAGCCGATGTGCTGGCCTTACCGATTGGTCATGAGCAAGATGCCGAGTCGAGGATTGAGGATTTCTTGTTTCTTGTCAAATTTCTGCTTTGTTTTGAGAGGATTCCTCCAAATCAGAAGGAGTATTTGAAGGAAAAGGTGAATACCGTTCAGAGGGAGCATGCTTCGGGGTTTCATAGTTTGGCATCATATACGTTTGACTGAGGGGTGATTTTTATGATATCCTGTGCCGAGCATATTTTACATATCAGATAACGAAGGATGGCGTTCTACAGCATCATTGTGCGATGGTTTGAGCGATCAGTTTCAATAAACAGGCCAGGTTGATCATGTGAGAGAAATCTACTCGAACTCAATAGCAAACACTCATCTTCCGGGTAGGGGATCATATTCGAACAAACAACCCGATGAAACTCTTCTGTGTCGAGCATTCATTACCCGGGACATTCGGAAATTAAGGGGCTTCTAGAAGCAAGGTGTCAAACCTAAAAAGAACCCCACAACCGGCTTTGCTCTCCGGCACTTGCAAGAAGCAGGTGGGATTGGTAAATGCCGTGCTTCTGGAACACGCTAAGAAACTCTGAACAGAGGTGTCAAGGCACGGATTGTTCGGACATCATTAAACCTTGGCAGTTTATGCAGAACGCGTACGTGTTTCTTTAATTGGGATCAACTGATCTGTGCCGATATGGCTCAAAGGATTAAATAGTTGAAAACTCCAGTGGTTTGCACAGGGAGACCACAGAGTCAATCTTGTCTCTTCCCTTCCTTCAACTACATTCCTTATGACACTCCTTCACTCTTTTGTAGGCCTTATTGGCCTCGGGGGCAGCGTTGCTACCTACCCGAGCAGCCCGAGTCTTGTTGCATCCACCTACTTTGCGGGCTTCCATGCCAACCGCGGATTTCCTGTGTCGGATATGCCATGGAACAAGTTCACTGACGTCAAATATGCCTTCGCGTAGGTGCCTCTCGACCGGGTGATTAAAACTGACGACAACTCAACGCTAACGGCAACAGTGAGACATCCCCCGATGGAAGCCTGGATCTGTCACGTTCCGAACCGGATCAGATCCCAATCTTTGTGGACGCTGCTAAGAAAAATGTTGTTTTCCTTAATTGTCCTGAGAGCGAAACTGACTATTGTCAAGGGCGTCAAAGCACTCATCTCGATCGGCGGTTGGACTGGCAGCAGATGGTTCTCTACCAGCTTTGGATCTGCCAAGAACCGAACAGCTTTTGTCAACACTTGCCTCGATCTTGTAAAGGAGCACGGCTTGGATGGTCTCGACTTTGAGTGAGTGGTAGTGTTCGTATGAAGGGTGAAGTGCTAATGAGACGTAGCTGGGAGTACCCTAACAGACAGGGCCTCGGCTGCAATGCAATCAACGATGATGACACTGCCAACTTCCTCGCCTTCCTTGAGGAGCTTCGCGAGCAGCCTGAAGGCAAGGACCTCTACCTTACTGCTGCTGGATCCCTATTCCCTTGGAACAATGCATCAGGAGTCGCGTCGACTGATCTCGACGGTTTTGCCAACGTCCTCGATTACATCATGATCATGGTTAGTTCCCTGGCTATTGACAAGGCCATCGCTGATAAAGTAGAACTACGACCTTCACGGTGCTTGGTCTCCCACTGGAGGACCAAATGCTCCCCTCTCTCGGACCTGCGACTCTCGAAACACTCAGGGTGCAGGCGATGAGGCTGTTGAGAAGTGGTCAGCCGCCGGTATCCCCTCGTCGCAACTTGTTCTCGGTGTTCCTGCATACGGCCATGGTTTCTCTGTCAACAAAACCTCCGCCTTTGGAGATGATGGAAAGCTCAATGAGTACCCTCCTCAGAACTCATCACACCGCTTCCAGGGGAGCAGCTGGGATTCAGATCCGCCTGTGGATGATTGCGGTAACCCTCAGCCCCCTGGAGGCACTTACACTTTCTGGAGCTTGATCACTGAGGCCGGCTTCCTTGATACCAAGGGCAAGCCTGCTCGTGGTATCGCTCACGCTTTTGATGACTGCAGCAAGACGGTGAGACGCCAAATTTTATTGCTTTTCTTGACTAACAATCTCTAGCCAATTGTGTATAACGAGACAAGCAACATCTGGGTTTCATATGATGATGCTCGATCTTTCACGGAAAAGGGCAAGTTTGTCATTAGGCATGGTCTCGGAGGGTTTGCAACGTATGAAGCTGGCGGTGACTACAACAACATTCTCATTGATGCCATCCGAAAGGCGACTGGATTGAATTGATTGAGTGTTGTTCAGTCCACCAGCTGGCCAGGAATTTCTCCAAACCCCCTTTGGTTGCTCAGTTAGTTCTACAGCCAAGCTAATCATCCATTGTACCTTCTTTCAAGCTTCCTGAAAAGCTCCATGTTTCATATGTCCCTTGCAACATTAGATCTATCCTTCAAGAACAAACATTCGACGTAAAACTTACTGAATTGAGACCTCAACTCGCCAAAGCTACAAAAGGGCATGCGGCCAATGTTGGTCTGTCAATTACCATGATGAGAACTTCCCTGACCTCGTCATGTCGCAAGTGATTGTTGATTTCAGAGTAAAGGGTTGACTGACCTGTCACCCTTTTATTATTGAAGACATTTGTTCGACCATTCACTACCAGGCAAGTCACTGTAACGGTAAAATGAAATCCCAGACCATTGCATTGAATCGCTCATCTATCACGTTACTTTCTCCCACTCCCAACCGTCGATATCCCCATCTGTACGAGGGCAAACGGCGTCACAGCCAACTAGTCCTCTCGATCCTCCTCGTCGTCCGCGCCCATCCGTATAAGCCTTGGTTCGCCAAGGGGAGCTGCGCCGACTCCAGGATGCTCTTGTCCCGCGTCAAAGTAGACGGGCTGGGCCGTGAAGATGAACGCGTCGCATCCAGTTGACCTTTTCATTCGAGCCAGCTCTTCAGCAACAAGATCAGGATAGCTGGTCTTGCCAATAACGCCATCCTCACCAAGGCCGTCGTCGGCGACAAAGTTGTTTTGAGCGCCTTCGGGGTTGCGATTAACCAGATCTATACGTGTTCTCCGACCTCGACGTCTCATCCGGGTGCGCATCTCCCAGTTGGCCCAAGGGTGCACGTTGGGCAGGGGCGCTTCTTGGGAGTCGGAGACATGGCCTGAACTTCTTTGGCTGGTGAGAGGTTGGGAGGAAGGTCGTGTGGTGCGTTGGGATGCAGACATCTCGACCGCTGATCGCTCAGCCACAAGCTGCTCAACTCTGGCGCGGAGTTCCCGGGTCTCCCGCCTTAGCTCATCTACCTCGGAGCGTCTGTTGGGTTGGGCGGTGATTCTTTCAATCTTCCGCTGCAGCCGATCATCGCCAGCTACTCTCGCAACTCTTTCGTCGTCGACCTGTTGTTGCAGGGACTGGATTCCTGACTCGAGCAGGCGAAAGGAGCTTTCCAGGCTGCGGGCAGTCTCCGAAACGGTATGCATAACGCGGGGCGGGTTCGGGTCGGGAGACGAGCCGGAGGCATGGCCTGCACGGCTTTGGCTCGGAGGAGCATCGTGGGAGCCGGAGGCATGGCCTACACGGCTGTGGCCCGGGAGGGCATCGGTCGAGCCGGGAGCATAGCCTGCACGGCTGGGAGGGTTCTCGGTCGGTCGGGATCGTCGAGGTCCCTTGTCTTGAAGGCGCTTCGGGGCGCCGGTTCTCTCGCCTGGCATCGTCGCTGCTTCACTTTCGAAATCGGTTCGAGGGTTGGGATGCGGTCGGTCGGGTGAGTTGAGGAGGGGAAATTTGCATTAGGCTGCAGACAACGAGGAAGAGAAAAAGGCTGTCTGAAATTAGCACCTACTGTCACTCACAGGCTGGCGTTCAGTGGGAAGCGGGATTTGGCACAGCTGAGTTCCGTTTGCAGGTGGCAGCCAGTGTCAGGAACCGGCGCTACGTAGTTTAGACTCTCAATGAACCAGTTCAGAGTCTCGAGGGCCCAGTTTAGAGTCTATAAAGTATGGGGAAGAGTCCAGTTTAGAGAGTCCCACGCTTCGAGTTTCGAGGCTACGGTTGTAACTGACAGGCTTGTATTTAGTAGTGAACAAAATGCGGTGAATGCAATCAATCATGAGTGCAAGAGACATGTTTTCGGCATTTGAAAGCTACGGACAACGAAGAGTCAAAAACGACTACCGCCGAATTACCACCTAATATCACTTACAGGCTGGCGTTCAGTGGGTCGCAGAATCTGGCACAGCTGGTTCAGGGAGACAACAAGTCAGTTACCGAGTTGCTATGGCTTCCTGCTGCATGATTGATGCCGGTAAAGGAACCTATTCATGTGCCACTGGCCTTGATATCCCGCCTTCGTTAGTATAAAAACCATCCCTGCCAGTAACAGATGTATTCTCAGTATGGGCGGGTTGAAGCGAGGACCGGGCGTGTGGCTTGGACTCTGACTTCGTCTTGAGATGCGGTGATCTATGTGACTTGGCTAGTTAATCTTATTGGGATGAGATCGAGCTCGGTAAATCAGTTGATGTCAGAGATGGGGCATCTTCGGATCAGGTAGCCAGGGGGGTTTGTGTGATGACTGTTGGTTATCGTTGTTGAAGCCATCATGATGCCATCCACCCAGCTTCAATGACTCCTGTGACATTTAAATCTTGACTATAGTGGCCGTGCTCTACCAGATTATCTACAATTCCAAAGTTCCCAGTTATTGCTCTCAGTTCTTTTCGATGTACGGTTGATTGGCTTTCTTTGAACCTGACACTGGCTGCCACTGCAATGACAATTCGGACAAACCAGAGCATCCAGGAGAGAAATTAACAGCCACCGTCACAGGGAAGGCTTTTCGCGCTAATCTTCCCGTGGTATTTTTTCTTCTCTCTAGCACTCAACTTCTCCTCCTCAACTTTCTCTGGTGCCCGTTGTACCAAGGTAAGCTGCGCATCACAACACACAAACTACCAAGTTAACACTCCCCGCCAGTATTCACGAGATATAACGCTACACGCCGACCAAGCTCCGATATATACAACATGTCCACCATCCAAGCTCAGTCGGAGCCCTCCAAGCTCTCCGAAGAGCTCTCCCGGATCACCAACGCGACGCCATCAGAAGCAGACTCCCCCTCCTGCACCAACTGCGAGTCCCGCTCGCACACGCTGGTGGGTTGTTTGTACGCCCCCAACGGCACTATTTTCGGCTGCCCATTCTGCAAGAATGGGACTCATCTCATGGAAGAGTGCAGCAACTTTGCTGCCGCCTCCATCGTCGACGTCGTCCGGGTATTGATCTGGAGCCGTTCCGCCATGCCGGCCTGGCAGACCAAGGTTCCCTGGCACCACTACCTCGCCGAGTTCATGAGCAGCACCCAGTTCCTCCCCATCGTCGACTATCTCCACCGCTGGACCGTGCTACACAGACCCTTCCCCTGGAGTGAGAACTTTGCTCAGCGATTTTCCCAGAGCGACGATTTCACGCTGTTCCAGACCGAACTCGATGGTGGCTGCCCCTACAATCTCCCCTTCGATCCTACCACTGCTGGCATCGTGGCCGCTTGCGAGACCTATCGCATTCCATTTCTCGTTTCCTGGCGCGGTGGAGATCCCGTCGCTCGAGAGTTCCCTGGTCCGGCCTCTACCTCGACCTCTTCCCCGGCCTCTTCCCCTGTCTCTACCGCGGCCTCTTTCGAGTTTGATCCCGAGGATGTAGAGATTGATGCCAACGATTTGGATGTGGACATTGGGGTCCCGCCTGGGGACCGGATGTGGGAATCTGATGATGAAGCGTTCTCAGTGCCAGGGAGCCCGATCCCAATCGAGGAGTTGAGGCGGTATGGGATTCATCCCGAGGCATGGGGAGCGCACATGAATTCTTGGGACTGGACGGATGGGGCATAAGCCTGAAGACGGAGTGATGGGTTCGTGGTTCAATTCAAGGGTTTCGAGATTGCAACATGCTGTGCCAGTGACTTTACTTGTGATGAACGTTGAGGTGAATAATCTCAGATTAGTGATGAAGCACACCACCGTATTCCCAAGAGTTGTTTTGTTGAAATTAGCGGCTTCACAGGCATAAATCCTATCGAATCCATTCTACGTAATAAAAAAAGAAACATGTGATTTTGTTTCTTGCCAGAAAAACCTTCAACCCCGATATCGTCAACGTCAACTCTGGCAGTGAATCACTGCCTCCTCACAGTCGCCCACGATCCGCGCACAATTTCAAGGCTTCGTCTTCTCGGCACTCTAATCTCACATCCACCAGTATTGATTGAAAAACCCACCCATTGCTTTCAGGTTCTTTTCAACATACTGCAAGCCCAAGGCGGCGTCCCCCCAAACCTGCAGTCGCATGCCAGCTGCCAGACGGTCCAACGCGTCCGAACTTCCGTGACAGTCTTTGCTTTTCTCTTCTTTCCTTCTCTCTCTCTTGACATCATCATTCGCTTTCGACTCCAACATATTTGCACCAGCCGCGCACGAAATGGAGCAAAAGCAAATCAAGTACACCGACTGCCACCCCAGGGGCAAGCCAGGTGTTCGATTTCCCCTAGCAGATGCTCATGTCGACCCCCACAATATTGAAGCACGCCGCGCCCACATGATCGCCTTTCTGAGGCACATGGAGCTTTACAGTGAGAAGAGCTGGGCCGAGGCCAGAGCCTCATCCATCGCCGCGCTGTCTATGCGCCTCCACAGGGAGGGCTTCGGGAAGGTCAGCACTTCCTACTTCGAGTTGCTCGTTGATTTTGGAGTTTGGCGTTGTTTTTGTGAGTATGACCGTGTTTGGACCTTAACACAAAGCTGATATGAAGCAGTCAAGAACGAAAATCCCAGCCCAAGCTGGCCTTGGATGGTCCCCCCCCAGCGGGATGACCTGACACAAGGTGCCTCTCCTCTCTACGCCGCCTGGCTGAAGGATCAGGTGAAGCAGGAAGCCTCCAAGAAGCCTGAGGCCCCGAACGATCCCGCGACCATCGTCGCCGAACCCGCCGAGCAGGTTGTCGCCGCTCATGTTGCCGAGGCCTCGACTGCCTCCACCTCTGCCCTCCTCCCCGCCGCCGAGATCGAGACCAAGACCGAGACCACGGCCACGACCGAAGCCCCGGCGCGCGTCCTCCCCCCTCCCCAAGTACCAAGTTCATCCCGATGGGCCGACGAGATGGAGGTCGACGACGACCCTCCTGCCCTCCCCTCCGGTGTCACACTTTCACCCCCACTGACTCGACGCAACGGGGGACAATGGTTTGCTCCCAAGGAGCCAAGCCGCTCAAAGCGACTTGATATCTGGCTGGCACTCAATCGGTCTGACCACTGGGTCGCACCTATTTGCGGCCCCTTCGAAGTCTTGCTCCCTGAGTGGATGGACTTTGGTGCTCTGGTCTGGGGTCCCGAAGGAGCTCACTTTGCGCATATGCACAAAGAGCTCATCGATGAGGACCTCGTGGTTACCTGGGCTACTGAGAATGGAGTACCCAAGAGGCTTATCGTGGGCTTCAGAGATGACGATGAGGGCTCTCGGACCCCTCTTTGCAAGATGGATCGCCTCGGATTCCTCTTCACTCGCGTCACCAACTGGGTCGACGATGTCTACGATGGTAGCACACAATCCCTGCTCAGCCACTTGAGCCTCAGTCGCAACACGGCCAACGAGTCCATGTACCAGCCACTCAAGCCTGGTAGCCGTCTTTGCTTGGCATGGGAAGAGAGTCGGAAACGTCAATAGAATGGCTCGAGACATGAGAGTCATTTGGGGCAAGCTGGTGCCGATATTGTTGTTGTGCTCAACTCCTCCAGTCAGTCAGTGATGGCCCTTGGTGGATGTTGGCAAGGGATGAGAGAGTGATAGTTGGCGAATGCAACTGTTGCTTAACATGTTCTGACCTATGATATGACTTGTGAAGTGAAATTGCATTGACTCTGTTATGTGAGGATAGACGAGATTCCATGAACTCTCCAAGATGGAGACCACCTCCAAAGGGCTGTTTTGGAGCCCAAGGACACTGAGTGCCTGGAATGGACTAGATTGTTGTGGCTACATGGTATCAGGGACGCTGTCTTTATTCGGAGGGAGATGTCTTTCTGTTGTATGCTTTTCATGACCCTGGGGCTCCGTGCCATGATTTTAGAGCTCCACACCATGGTTTTGAAGATGCGCGCCATGATTCTGACCAGGTCTTCGAGTCCTGCTGAGCGCTGGTTATTTTGGGCCTCTTCACGTTTGGCAAGTGACAGACGAGAAATTTAAGATCGTGTAATAATTTGCAGAAATGGGAGCAAAAAAATCAATTAAATACACATTTGTAATTTGTTCATCCGTTCACCTTTGACCAAAAATCATCAATTCTCCCCTGGACCCCTTTGACCTTGTTACCTCCACACTGTCCATTCATTACTCTCCCCTATAGAAACTTGGAAGAAGTTTCAAGCCGCTCCCAGTAGCTGTCGGGGTCAACCCTTGGGTCGCCTGTGAGGTTGACAATCCGACGACTGTCCTCGATGATTCGGAACACGTTGGTCATGGTCGAGCCAGCAGCCAGGTTGCCATCTGTCCACTCGCTGGAACGCCGACTTGTCGTTTTGAGGTCACCAAAGATAAACAGTCCAGACTTGTGTCTAGTCAGTGCGACGTTCAGGTGTCGGGCATCATTCGCAAAGCCTGGCCCTGTCTCATTTGTCACGCAAAGGGCGACGACGATGATGTGAGCTTCTCGGCCTTGGAAAGTATCGGGAGTGGCGCAGATAACTCCTTCCAAGATATCTTCCTTACGGAAGCGCTTCTGGAGGGCCCGGAGGTTTGCTCGGTAGGGTGTAAGGACAGCCACATCAGCTGGCGATATGGAGAGTTCTTCCATCATCCCCACGAGGCACTTTGCAATGCAGTCTGTCTGACGAGGATTAAGCCGTGACGCACTGTCGGGATAGTTTCGACAAGGACAGCCGTTAGTTTGAAAGAACACAGGTAGGAGCTTATCTGGGCTGTCAGATGGCAATCGGTGCTGGGTCTGGATGTACTGTTCGACCCTAATGCCAAGCGGAAAGTCGATGGGGCGACAGAGGGGACTGTACTTGAAGTAGCGGTTAATGTCGCTGTAAGAGGTTTTCAGCATGAGGTCAAAGAGACCTTCAGCCATCCGATGTTGTGTGTGTAGGTGGAAAACAGGAAACCCAAGGTGGATGAACCAGGAGAGCCACGAAATCTCGGCTTCGGCGGTGAAACGATTGGTCGGCCACCCGTCATCTTTATCATCTCGGCGAGAAAGATAGTGGGGTTTGCGGTGCAAAACATGGAGCTTTTCAATTGCTGTAGCCAGTACTGGGGCCAGCTGCTTGGGATCTCCAACGGCGATCATGGGTCGAGGAGTATTGCCGAAAACCAAGAGTCCATCGGCGCGAAACATGGTTCCTGCTTCGTCAAAAACAACAGCCTTTGCCTTTTTCGAGTTGAAGGCGAGGTATGGATTGTTGCTGGAGGCAGCTGGAGTGGTGGCCACGACATTGGCGCATGACATGACCAGTCCCATGAGGCGCGCGAGTGTGTTCTGATGGGCCCCGGGGGTCTGGCGCTTGGTGTACTCTCCGAAAGTTATCATTCCGCGGGCGAGATGGACGATATGAGTGAACTTTAGGTAGTCTCCGTCGATGGGAGAGGTTTGATCGTCAGGGGAGACGAGGGCGCCAAGGCGTTGGTGAAGATCCCAGAGCTGAGTGCAATCGTCAGAGGTGAGCGGGGGCACAGCATTTGAACCTAGGGCGCGAAGGGTCCACCAACAGAGAGAACGCTCAAAGTGCCAGGGAGAAGGATTCCAGATGCCGCTCTCCTCGAAAGAGATATCCTTCAGAGCCTTGAGACAGTTGATCAACTCGATTTCGCCTTTGTAACCGCGGATCAACATCAGCCGCTTGACAGGGTGCCCAGCATCGATGAGTTTGTCAACAATCGGCTCGGCGATGTTGTTGGCCCTCTGAAGAATGTTGTCTGTGGCGCCGTTGGACGAGGCGCTGACGTAAAGTTGTCGGATAGACGGGTTGAGACACATGAGGGTGATGATGATCGAGGCCAAATGTGACTTGCCCATTCCAGGAGCAGCCGAGACGAGACCAATGCCGAAATGAAGTTTACCAAAGTACTGTTGGACTCTCTCACGATCGTCTTCAAAGACGTGGTCGATGCATGCGTCGCGAACCTGGTCGGTGACACCATCAAAGAGATCGAAATGGGGAAATCGGAAAGACGAGGCCGCCTTGAACAGATCCCAAAGACCTTGTCCGACGAGAATGTCATTGAAGGCCAAACTCTTTCTTTCCGCAAACATATCGTGTTCCATGACGGCGGGCCAGATGTTGAGACTGTTCAGTCGGTTCACAGCTCCGATGCGCTTTTTCTCGTTGCCAATGCCAGATCGACAGATGAGTCTCACGGCGGTTCTGCTTGCCGTTCCTGTAGTCGCATTGTAGCTGTTAAAGGCCTCTGGTGAATTCTTGCGACCATGGTCGGATGCTGGCCGGATGAGACCCAGTGCGATGCGGTCCGTCAAGTCGACTTTTCGCATGTGATCGGAGCCGTAAGACAGGTGAACGGCGTCCCAGGTGGCGAGGTTGCGGCGGTGATCATCAGTATCGGTCTGTGTGGGAGTATGGCGCTTTGCGTCAAACTCTACGCTGATCGGTGTGAAATCTCCTCTGAGAGCGCGACGCGTCGCACGCCAATGTCTCGGGAACTGTAAAATTAGATGCTGAACTTGAGGGACGACGGGCCAATGACTTACAAAAGGCTCCTTGGGTTCCAAGAGGCAGACGAAATGTTCCGTATTGGCAACGGGCTGGTCTCCGATCTTCTAGATCACGGCAGGAATCCACATTGTCTCAATCTCTTCAAGGGCAGCATGAAAGTCCCAGACGTCTTGAAGGTGCATCTGAGTCAAGGCAGTGTCTCTCTGGTTGATGTCGTCGTAGCAAATCTTGGCGGAGAACTTTGAGCCTCGGTTTCGGGGAATTTGGTGGCTGTATCGTGTCATATCCCAATTGTGCCTGTCTTTCTGTTAGCGAACTGGTGTGCAAACAGTGAAAGGCACTTACTTGTCTCCATAGCCGTAGTCAAAGGGCTTGAAATGGGAGCCAGTCACGTCAAAAAGATTGTCAACTTGTTCTCCGGTGGCTTGCACGAGAAATGTAAACGTCTTGCGTTGTAGTAGCTCTGTGAGCTTGATGGTGTCGTGGATCGGGTGGTCGTTGTTGACCCAGCCGTCAATGGTCTCATCCTCTCCATGAAATGGGATGCCAAAGCCAATGACAGTGGGATCGAGCGCAAGGTTGACAGAGACAATACAGAGCTCGGTCGCATTGTTGGAGGCCGCTTTTTGAAGAGGAAATGAGTTCTCAATGCGCTTAGCTTCCTCGTCGGTGAGGGGGCAATGTGTCATGGTGAACTGTTTGTTGGGAAATTTGCAAGTGATCTTGAACCTTCGGGAGGGGACGACATTAAGGCTAGACGTGTACCATGCCCAGATGTGGGTATCGACATCTCGCGGAAATGAAAGACAAAGGCCGACATACCCTTCTGCGTTTCTGGGCGCTTCTCTGACCAGGGAAAACGAAAGCGAGTGGGTGGATGGAATGCACTTCAACTTGTCGGATTCGTCTGGGCCCTCAAACAGCAAGCCGCACTGTAGAGACCTTGAGGCGCCAACCGGGCGAGGTTCGACTCCTCGGGCGATGATCTTGCTCGCCATGATGTGCGTGCTCCGTCGTGAATGGCGGTGATGCAGGAGGAGAGAGATTGCTCGAAGAAATGCAGGAGAGCGAGGTGTGAATGGAGGGGTAGATAAGATAAGAGAGTAATGCGCGAGAGGAACGTGCGAGAGGCAGTGATTCAGTGTTGCCGTGGCCGGAGGTGAGGTCCATGCCTCAAACCAGTTTACGCCTGTCACACAAACTCAGCCACATTCAGCCACGACGGATTTTCAGAGGAGAGGAAAATGAGCAGGGGCACCACTGTCTGGCTACTCGTGCAAGGGAGCGAAGACAATGTATCACCAGGGTTGTGAAAGGCTTGCCAGGGACTCCTCCTTACAGAATCATGGCGACTATTCCTCACAGAATCATGGCGATGCTCAGTTGGGACAGGTTGGGAAGCGATATCATAATCACCACCGAGGACACTTGTGGCGGCTAACGGTCTTCTGACTTCAGTTATCCCATCCAGGACCGGGCCCAATATCTAGTCCTCCATTGACAATACGATCTTGTATGTTGGTTATCCCGGCTTCAACTATAATAAAGAACACATTTCCAATACATCATAGCATCATATCCCGATGCCAACACAGTGGTTCCATTGACAATACGATCAACATTGCCCGGACCGCGGACCGTAACTCAAGCAGGACACACCATTATGTCGAAATTCGCGCCCATCTAATCAGTTTCCATCCCGAGAGCTCCTCTTTGAGCATGACTCACTGTACCATGGCTAGAAATGCCCTTCCATTCAAGGCGGAAGCATCCACTCGACTGGCTGCAGAAGTTTGTTTTGACAGTTTTCCCAGGGTATGGCGTCGGAAGCGAAGAAGACGTGTGGCTCTATCGGTAGAGTAGCGCAGCCTTCTTCACTACGACTAGTCTGTGCGTCTTCGGTGTCGTGGATTTGCGAGGTTGGGTTGACTGATGGCTGCTTTGGCCGGCATTGCCAAGGTTCTCATCGTGGGGCTCGGTCGCTCTGGCTCGTCTGTTCGAGGTTCAAGTCGGGAGAAAAAGTCGATTCTGGTCTGGTGGAATTAGCGTGCTTGGCTATCGACGTCGTTTCAAATGCTTGCTCATGCTGTCGTACTTGGAGTAACGAGGGGGGATGTTGCGGGGGGGTCTTGGATGCGGTTAGCATGGATCAAGATGCTACCATTTGAGCTAAGTGTGACATACCAAGTAGGTATCGGTTGGGGACGGCGGCGCAAATGCGATGGTGATTCTCAGGTGTCAAATGTTGGCCGGCAGAGAACAATGAGTTTCGATCTAGCCGCCCTGGGCGCTATCATGGAGAATGCGCCATGGAAAAGGCAGCGGAAAGAGGTGGTAGATCAAGGTAAATGCTGTGAGGGAGCATCCATTGTTGGCGAGGGACGAAGTGATTGGTTGCCTTAGCAGGCATGCAATGCAGTTTGCGATTCATTGAATGAAATTCTGCAGGGAGAGCAAAGTGGAGCCAGCTCTCAAGCCCGGACTGCCGATCCCTGGTGTGTGAGTGGAGGGTCCGATCGATAAATCGGCGGTGGGTGGTAGCCGGATCGGCACGGGCCCATCCCGGAGCCGGTCTCGGACTTGGGCACAGAGCCCGAGTATCCTGGCGACCGGACGCTGCTTCTCCCACGCGCTCGTCACTCCTTTTTCCTTAGTTTGTTTCGCCCGCGCCGCATTCTCTTTCATTGCCGCCATGAAACTGAACTCGGACCCCTCACCTCCGGCCTTTGAAGTACGTAACTGACGAACCCTTGCCTCACGCCGCGCCTACATGGCGGGTGTTTGCAGGTTTCATGGGCCTCGAAGATCTCCGACAGAAGGGCTATTGCTATCAACCAAACCTTCTTTCATCAGAAGATCACACCTCCCTCCAGCAGGACTGCATTGGCCGCACGAGACAGAGTCCAGGCAAATGAGAGTTGCGACTGCCACGAGCAATCATGGTGCTCGGGCTGCCCTGGTAGACATCTACATCAACCTCGTAGACACTGACACATCCTCCGCTCACATGCCCTTCAGGTCGGCTTTCTGAGACACATGGAGCTTGACAACGAGTAGAGCTGGGCCAAGGCGAGTCTCGGTTCCCAACGCGATAACAGGATGCCGTTTAAGAGTGAAGTTCAACAAGTACGGAGTCAATTAGGGTATTCACACCGCTTAATGGCTTGTCATAACTATTTGTTGATAATCTAAAATGTCATACTAAGTTTATATGAACTTTTGACTAGGGTTTGATGATCTATAGCTAGCTGTAGATGGGAGTTATACTGTACAGGCTTAGCATCTAGATGCCTGTTGGGTCTTATATTTCAACAGGGAGAGTCTAGATGGCTCTTTCCTCAGAGATACAGACGGCTTCTCGTTTCTCGAAATATGAGAGGGGTGAATGAAATATGGGATGATGTGATTTTGGTATAATGTTCAGGAAGCAATGTCAAAAACGGCCGCGATGAAGCCTCCCCTGGGTGTTCTCGACGTGAACATGACGGCGAGGTGGTGAGAGCTCAAGTTATTCCTCCAAACCATCAACTCCTGTATAGATGTGCAAGTTGTGCTCGGGGATGCTAGGTGGTGGCGATCGCATGGCGGGTCGTTCGTCGGCTGTCAATATGTAGGTGGTCGAGACGAGTTGCTAGCTAGTGCCGTCGAAGAGGATGCCCCCGACTCGGTACCAAGCACGATGTGAGCATGAGTAAAACCATCGGGGAAGTCGGGGATGGAGAAATGAGCCTGCCACCCCATAAACAATCTCGAGGATCCAGAGCCCCTGGTCGAGTGGGCGTTGGAGGGATCATGGCCGTCAAAGCGGCAAGTATATACAAGTAACTAATAAAATTTGCACTGCTGTTAAAGGGCTCTAGACATGCTTTTCGGCTTTGAAGAAAGTGGAAGCCAATTATGCAAAAGGTTGAGATTCATAGATCATGTCTCGGCTGTATATCTTCTTGCTGTTAGCACTCGCGATCGGACGTGGGATACTACTCACAAAAAGGTAAAGCCACATTGTTTTGCGACCAATATATATAAGTGATTACGGTGCACCGCAGAAACAAAATATAATAATCCAATATAAACTCATAATCACCGAAGTGGAAATGGAAGATGTCTAATGTTCTGACTGGTTGAGCACCCTCCAAGCGGCTTGTATCCCAGGAGCAGCGCTCTGACCAGTTCGGCTGAGCCATGGGGGTTATAGTCACGATGAGTGGGACACCGCTTGAACTATTCGATGGCATGAGGGAGCAGGCAGGAATCTTGGTCGGGATCGCGGATCGCCACCGGATTATGACTTCCGTTGAACGACGCAGGAGCGCGATGGGTGGAGTCGCTTATTTGTAGACTTGGGCGATGATGTGGCTCAGGTGTTTATGTTTTAATGTTTTTCGTTTGCACTGCTTTCACGGCCTTGCACATAAAACTGAATGGTTCATGCTTTGTACCCGACGACTGCGTTCTTTGCTATTTGTTAACGGTTGCTTCTTTAGAGAGGTCACAAACTGAACAACCTTGAGCTTTTCCGCGTTGCACGCCCCGCCTGAACCTAGCAGCCTACTGTCACTGACCGTGAATCACTGTCGAACAACTGGCATGTTTTCTTAGCAACAAACCTGATTCCTCAATCGATTTTTTCTTTTTCTTCATCACATCCATCAATCATGTCTGCCCCGACGGAGCAACACAGCGACGATGGTATCACGATGCCCCCGAACAAAGCTACTGCGCCCTCTCAACAGAGCGATCCCGATAGCGGTACCGATGGCGACCCCGACAACGACTCCGATGGCGATTACCCCAGCTATGATCCCGAAGAGCATCACCCCAGAGACGTGACTCAGATGCGTGCCTGGCTGCAGTCTAAACGGAAACCCATTGAAGAAGCCGACCTTGACGCCATTCTCGGGCCTGCCCAGCCAACATTCACGGCGACTTGGAAGAAGCAAGACGAAGACTTGATGATCTTGGAATGGGATTCTTCTCCAGAAAAGAAGGCGTATGCCTGCATCGACGTCGAGAATGCATCGCTGATTACACTCTGGAAGGTCTGCATGCGTATCCTTCGGTGCTCTCCCCTTGACCTAATTTCTCCTTTGCTCAACTTGAAGTATCACTCATCGTCTGTGGTGTTCTCTGAGGAGTTCTGTGATGCTCTCGCACCCCTCATCGTCCATCCCATATTGGCAAGTTCGCCCCCCCCGTGTCGCCATGATTCTGCAATACGCAGTCATCTGTCGCACAGACGACCGTCGACCCTGGAGACCAGAGTTCCTTTCTCCCGCGCTCGAAATCCTTGTCTCTTCCATGAGAAAACACTCGAGCATGCCTCAACCTATCCACCGGATGCACTGCGAAGCACGGCAGAGAGCTGATCAAAGGCGCCAAGACCCCGGCTATATGTCAGACATCATGTACGAAGTTGGTAAGATCGTCAACGAAATGCCACAGCACACGACTTCCACTGCAAACTGCACCCTTTACAAGGAACACGAGGTCTATTGCGTTATTTCCCAAGACGTTAAGACAGTTACAATGGCGATCAGACGCGCCCTCTGGAGTATGAAGACGGTCAAGGACGCATATGAAGTTTTCCAACAGGCACTGGACGACGACAATGATCCACCCAATGCGCAGCAGATCCGAGAGTTCTATGAACGCGCTGGGCGACATCAGCTACGCCTCTTGGCCATGGCCGAGAAGCGACGGGCCAAGTCCGAGTCTTAGACTCAAGGTGAGCATCAGATGCGAGTCTTGGAGGTTGTCGCTAACAGGCGTAGACAGTGCTGTTTACAACGGCGTGACTACTACCACAGGGCCTGAAGACCGCTCTTTACAACCCATGGAGGCATCTCGACGGTGCAACGGCAGGATGTTATGGCAGGAAGGTGCGATAGTCTTGGGGGATGGGTATTAGAGACGCTGCCTTTATTCGGAGGGAAATGTCTGTCTGTTGAATGCTTTTCATGTGAAATGCTATACAAGGCTAGGACAATCTGGAGCAGCTACCTATGTGACCGTGTTTAGGTACCTTAATTACACGTCCTTCCACGTATGCGACTGGAATGTTCTGATTTTGTTTGGTAATTATCGGCAAGAGCACTCACTGCGTTCTTTCTTTAGCCCTTAAACCTCTACAAATAAAGCAGGACTCCATGGCTATTTCCGCGAGCGGAAATAGCACACCAACTTCCTTCCTTCTTCCCGTTTATATGGCAACTGTAAGTTCCATGGGCCAAGAGGATGCCCAAAAGCAAGACCGTCCACATCAGCTTCATTTTCCTTCTGTTGCTTTGACCCAATTGCCTCGACTGCCGACACCCTCCGCCCCTCCGCCTTAGATCATGAAGCTTGTCGTCCTCGCTCGGTTTGTGGGCGGCGATGGCCAGGCGTGGGAAGAGTTCGATGGGGGAGTCGTCACTGAAGAGGGTGGTGAACATATATTGGCGCCTTCGCAGAGCGTTCCCGTAGTGATGGCCGATGGCGTTGACTTCGACGTGGCGGGGGAGGTTGTCGCATGCTGGAGGGGCGTCTTGGATGTACTTGTTTGCGCGATTGCAAAGCTTGGGTAGTGCTGGCGTTGGCGTGGTCGCAGTGCTCGGGAAGCTTGTACTGGTGATTGATGGTAGATAACGTCCGCAGCCTGTAGTGATGGCCGATGGTGTTGACTTGGACATTGCAAAGAAGGCTATCGCCAGGCGGGGAACTCTTTGTAATAGAGGATGCCTCCCTCGTACCTATTGCGCGATCGCAGGGTTTAGGCAGCTCGTAGTAATGGCCGATTGCGTTGACTTCGACGTGACAAAGGAGGCTATCGCCAAGCGAGAAAATCTTTGCAACAGAGGATGTCTCGTTGGCGCCATCGCGGATCTTGAAGAGTCTGTGGTGATGGCCGATCGTTGACTTCGACGTGGCAAAGGAGGCTGTCGCCATAGGCGGGAAATCGTCCCTAGAGAGGATATCTCCTTTAGATTTGTTTCGCGATCGCAGAGTTTAGGCAGCTTGTAGTAGTGTTGAGGTGGTCAGTCTCGTTGACTTGAAGTTAAGAAGGCTGTCGGGCACCATAGCCGGGGTAGGAGTAGTGGGAGGTTCTCGGCCGTTTGAGATGCGAAGTCGACTTTGGGCTTTGCCCGACGCCGCTGGACCTGCCAGCCTCAAGGGACACCTGTCAACAAAGGCAATGAACCATAGCAAACAATGCAAGTGAGTTGCAAACAGGCATAGACACACGCATAAAGGCACAAAAAAAGACAAAAAGAGGATCAGAGAAAAGCATCAGCCTCATGAACCCTGGAAGGTGCTTGCAAGTCACTCTGTGCCTTCCGCACCTTGAACAGCCAATGAAAGCTGCTTTGGTGGAGCGAAAGGACAACACCCCGGCTCTACCTTCCGTTACAGCAGCGGATATTCTAGCTCCTAAAAGCCTAAAAGACACTAATATTATGATAAATAGGAAGTAATACTTTAAAAATTTAAATAAAATAAGACAAAGATTTTATAATTATTTTAGTATTTTATTATACTTTTAGTATATTTTTATTAATTTTATTAGCTCATAATCTTAACGCTTTCTACTGGTCCTGTGTTTTTCTTAACCCGGCCGGTGGGTTATACCAAAGAGCTTGCTGTTCTTCTCTAAGTTCTTTGCGATACTTTTGTGCTTTTTGTGTATGTCTTTGCCAACTTACATTGTTCGCCTTTCGTGATCTTTGTTGGCGCAGGTACCTCAACATCAAAGCGGACCCAAGCACCCCGGGCCATCAATAACATCGCCGGCTTTCAAGCGATCCTGCGCCCGGCGCTCGGCCAGGTGGGGCCGATGAAGCCTCAGCCCGAACAGCCGACCCGGAAGATAAGAATCATAGGCTTTCGGCAATGGATTGGGCAATGATAATGATAAAAACAATATGATGAAAAGCATTATAATGAAAAGCACCGTGGTGAAAACTATGATGATGAAAACTATGGTGATGAAAATCATGATGATGAAAATCATGATGAAAAGTATGATGATGGCAATAATAAGAATGATGGCAATAATGGTGATGAAAACCATGGTGATGAAAACCATGGTGATGAAAACCATGGGTGTGGAAACTATGATAGTGGAAATAGCGATGGTGAAAACGATGAGCCGATACTAATAACACCTATCACAAGTTATACCATCCCCGGGTCGCTTCGCTGCAAGGTTAGTTTCCTCGCTACCTCTGCGCTGTGTCCTCTCCAGAGTTATCTGCTCCCCTGGAAAGGCGTCAAGTAGTCGATTCGACGCAGGCTCAGCTCCCCAAGGGTACAAGCAGAGTCCGGATAGGTTGAACAGGGAGGCCGACTGATCTGATCCGCATCCCGGACCTGAGTTAGGAGCCGTCACTAAATGCATGTCTCCTCTGGAATCTGCTGCCCCTTCGCATTCCGGGACCGCCCCATCCACATTTTTCCCAACCGTTCGGTGCATCGCTTTACCGAGGTGGGAACTGATTGGCCTCAGAGATATTGGCGCATAGCCGTGCTATAAGGGGTGCATCCTTGAGCGAGTTGGGCTCCTGAACACCGAGGGTTAGTGGAAGAGATTAAATATCTTACTGTGTTAGCATCGGGTTATGATGCTATGATGTGCTGGAAATGTGTTCTTTATCATAGTTGAAGTCGGGATAACCGATAGAGAAGATCGATTAAATATCTTGTTTCTACTCTAACTTAGGATAAGACTGGGTAGAAATGTAAAGATAATTTGAGTTCTTTTTATATTATTCTAGCTTAGTCTTCTATTAATTTTCTCTAATACTTGTAAGAAGTTGCCTTAGTTCAGTAGAGTGCTTCAAGTCGTCCTGACGCACATTGGTGTCCTGGGCTTCTGATTAGCCAACCGCCGACGTCATCTTATGTATCCTAGTCCAGATAAACTCCAAGAGTCTTCTTTCGGCTCTGAGAAAGTGTAGATATGCTAATGAGACCATACGAGCTGGTCTGTATTCATACCCCCCTGGAGGAGGAGTACCGAGTGGGGGGCCTGAGTGGTCTAATGATTCAAGGACGCCTTCTACTTGGCTGTATAGAATAACACGAGCTTGTGTTAAAGTTTAAAGTATTATAGAGGGCCTCTAGAAGCTGGGAGAGAAGCTCAGACTTGCCCAGTTTGTCGGTGACGTTCTTCTCGCGCTGCGAGGAGGTTCCGACGGCGACTAGGGAGTTGAACGATCTTGTATGTCGGTTATCCCAGCTTCAACTATACTAAAGAACACATTTCCAACGCACCGTAGCATAATATCCCAATGCTATCAAAGTGGTCTTAAGGGTTTTGAACCGGCTCGTCATGATAGAGACAGGAGTCGCGCAGTTTCAGATGAAGGACTTGGGGAGAAAGGAGTACAATATTTCTGCCCAAACAGAGAAAGCTCCCGTTCTTTAGCGTCGACAACTCCACGATGACGGCAAACGACCGTGATTCACAGTCAATAGCCTTACTAATCCACCCCGTCTATAAATTCCTCTCCTGTTCCAATTTCAACCTTTCAATTCTTCATCCTTCAACCTTCTAGGTACAGCAACTCTCGCCTGTACCTCCACAACCATGTCTTCCTCCAACGACCAAACGCCCAGCCGAATGCTCCATGAGCTCCGGCACTTCATCGGCTCCCTCTGCGTGCCGGTTCCACGACAACGTGGAATATTTCCAAAGCCAGCTGTCGGGCATATTCGACTGCCTCCATATCGGTTGGTGAATCCCAACTTGATGAAGGAGATCTGCGATGCCATTCCTCCGATGGAGGATGCAAGACATTTGCAGCCCCTTTTCGTCCTTCCAGACGCTGAGATGGGAATCCTCGACCCAGAGATGGGAGACAAGCTCATCCGTCACCCTCTTTCGCCTGAGATCATTACATTCTCTGATCTTCTCATGGCCCTGAGAGCGAATCGCAAACAAGCTGGGAGCTCCCGCCATGCATGGAAGGGCAGTTATCACCCCATGTCATGGCATCAACATGCCATTATGCCAAGGAGGGCTTTCGTGGTGATTCACCTGGACAGTCAGGTCTCTGCCGACAACGTGCTTGCGCAGATTGCTCTTGTGCAATGGGCATTCGACATCGTCATCGACACCAAATGTCGCCTACACATCTTGACGATGTCACCCAACGGCGTTCGCAATGTCGTCCCAGACCTCGTCAAGCTGCGATCTCCAGACATTGTCATTCCAGAGCTCGACCTTGCAGCTCTCGGCGATCTTGACCCTGTTGCGAATGCGCGGGTCGTTCAAAACCAAGACGTTGCTTCGCAGCTCCAAAGAGCGATATGGTTCAGTCATGGACGCCCAGTGGCAATCATCTGCTTGGGAGATAAGCCCTTGGCCCGTGAGCTTATTCAGTTCTGTAAGAGGCACAAAGAGTCCCTTGGAGAGGGGATACTCGAGTGCCACCGCGACGAGCGCGAGGCCTTTCATCGGTGGAAGGAGGGACTTTCGACAATTCGCCTCACTCTCTTGGACGGCAATTGTCCTCTCATTCCCACAGCCCTCGAGGGCTTTGACCAAGTTCACGTCGTGCTTGGTCACAACTACCAGGAGGTAGCCTGGAACAACGAAGCTGAGCAGCTTGTTTACTTCAGCCGTGTCACCGCTCGCGATGAGCGGAGAGACCATATCTGGTGGGCTCGCCAGCCAAATGCCCGTGAGACCTATGTCTACACTGGAGGAAGTGAGGTCCAAGCATTCCTCGGAAAAGGACATTATCGTCACCGACACATCGAGGATTCCCATATGTGCGGTTTCATGGCCTCGGCTATGGATATGGCGTCTTGGGGTATCAGTCCCGGTGATGTCTTTGGGCGCTTCGTAAGAGCTACAGAGTCTCATACAGCCAAGGAAATGCTCCATCGACTGACAGTTCAGGGCGTCATCTCTCAAGATGGGTTCCTTCTACCTGAGCCTGACGCTACGGCTTTCAAACAACTCCTTCCCCTGGTCAATTACGACCACCGACTCGCATTGTTTGTTGCCCTTGATTCTGGGAACTCTGACACCATGGTACGGATGGTCAAGATTCAACTGGCAGCGCTCATCAGGTCTGGATTCGAACAAGTTCTTTCGATCCAATGCCCGGATCTGAAAGCAGCCATGGAAACCGACACCAGACTACTCTCACAGATGATGCATGCATGTGTCGGGTACGGCCGCCGTCTTGCCGGGCAGGGGACCATGTGGCTTGTCCTTGGACTCTGGAAGCATTTCATCAATGCCGAGTCTTCC
This sequence comes from Fusarium duplospermum, assembly GCA_003946985.1. Taxonomy (NCBI): domain Eukaryota; kingdom Fungi; phylum Ascomycota; class Sordariomycetes; order Hypocreales; family Nectriaceae; genus Fusarium; species Fusarium duplospermum. The sequence goes on from NKCI01000062.1 coordinate 166,486, forward strand.
AGCCCCAACCAGGAGTTCAAGACTCTGTACGATGTGGTGGAGCTGGATCAAAGCCATTCCCATTACGCACAAACCCTGGTGGACAGGATGTGCCGTGATCTTGGGAGAGCGGGCATCGCGGTGCCCAGAGGCGTGAATGTCGCTGCTGAGGTTGGCGATATCAACGAAACCCAGGCTCGTCAACTCCAAGCCCATCTTTTCCGGGCATATCTCTATCAACTCATTGGGGGCAAGTTGCTGGACGGAGAAACCAAGCTTTCTCACAAGATCATCGCCACGGACACCCCAATTGGAAAAATGGGAGTCCTCGACCTTGAAGAGATGCATCGAAAGGAAGGAGCTGAGATGATATTTGGTGTTTGCCATCTCATCAACAAGGACCCTGGAGAGTCAGTCTTCTCCGCCCCTGACTGGACCTATATTCCAGCCGAAATCGTCGCTGAATGGAAGAACCAGAATGCGCCAGGCACTAGCCTCAGGGATGCACTTACATCCGGCGTACAGCACCCCGAGGGAAACGTTGATGAATTCCGTGGGGATTCTTAGGCCAAGGAGGTGAACGCAAATGTCAGCAAGGGATAGAGGGAGAATGGGTTGGGATAAAGATCAAGAGAGTCCGTAATAAAATCTGAATTACGGATGCCCGAAATGCGTACCCATGGCGGTCATCTCTATTAAAAGAGACCCGTCCCTTAGAATGATATTATACCATCATTTAGTACTACAATAAGGTGATACCAGAATTTGAAGTGATCGTGGCTTGGTTCAAGTATTGTAAACTATACCTATCTTCCTTATTTGTAAGGTAGGCTCTCTGCTAGCCACTCTCAGCGACCCATACAGACCCCTCAGTCCGAATCAGTCTCCGAATCAGAGCTATTGTCCTTTCTCTTTCCACCCTTTCCAAACTTGAGGTTGGGGATATACAAGGCCACGAGGTCATGTTTCGTGTTGTTATCTGGCGCCTTGCACGTGTACCCCTTATCAATACACTTCTGGCAGGTATCCCAGTCCCCATCGTTACACCAAGCGCAGTGATAAAAGTCTCCTCGGATCATCTGATCACAGATATCGCAGGTGTACTTCGGATACACCTTGACAAGGTTATGCTTGCCGTTTCCTTCGCAAGTTTCGCCTTGAGCAATGCAATCACGGCAAACGTCCCAATCACCGCCCTCGCATTTCTTGCAGTGAGCGTAGGGGCCGCTAATATCCTGATTACAGACGTTGCATACAAGATCGACATTCATATCAGGATACTCGGCAAAGTCAGCAAAGTCAGCTGGGACACAGCCATGACGTTTCTTTGCTTTGTGCTTATCTGCGAACAGTTAGATTAGCTCGTTTATGGACTCTTGACTTACCAATCCTATCTTTTACAAAGTAGCCCGCTACACCACCTGCTGCAAAGCCACCTGCTGCGGCGAGGATCACATTGGAAGATGACTTCTTGTTCTCTTCAAGGCCTGGACGGGTTTGAACTGGCTGTCCCTCGTGGCCTCGGTTCATATTCAGGCTGCCTGGGTAGGCGGGCATTCCCGGCAGAGGATCCGACGGGGACTGCCACATGCTTCTACCCGTCGTCTCGGCATAGCACCACTGTCGATCATTCTCTGGCCAGTAGGCAATCCATCGAGGAGGCGTTGGACAAGAAGGTCCATTTGCATAAGGTACGGGAGCTGAAGGTTGGCCATAGTTGGGACTGGAGACAGGAGGCGAACAGAATCCCTGAGATGAAGTAGGCCGATGCTGCTGCTGCTGTGGCTGTAGTGCTTGTGATGAATTATAGGCGGATCCTCCTTGGTTATAAGATTGCTGCCCGGGATAAGACTGCTGCCCATTGTACGGCTGATATCCATGGCCCTGTCCATTGAATGACTGCTGTGATCCAGGATAAGGCTGGTTCTGGTAGCCTTGACTATAGCCCTGCTGGTTGTTTTGGTAACCTTGACTGTTCTGATATCCTTGGTTATTCTGGTAGTTATCATTGTTCTGGTATCCTTGCCCTTGGTATTGATGCTGGTAGGGCTGAGCTGCATCTTATTAGTGAGGATCAACGAAATGATCGCGGACAATGGACATACCGTTCTGCTGCTGCTGCAGGCGCTCACCCAGGTTCAACCCCTCAAACTCTTTCTTGAACTTGTTTAGGAACGACATTTCGAGGCTATCGACTCTTGAATGCCAACTGTGAGAGGGAGGCCGTTGTTATAAGCCCGAGTTGGGGCTGAGCAGCAAGGATAGTAAGCATGACCCATGCCGATCCACATCCGGGGCTCCGTCAAACTTTCCGGAGGCTATTAATAGTCTATTTAGCTCGCTCATTTAGTACTCATTTATCCATAACGTTGATCTATGGTGCTCGCTTGCAGAAGTACTGTTTTATCTAGTGATTACGGTCTAGCCACGTCAATATCAGGCGTGGGTCATGATTACTTCAGTGGCGTCTTCACCGCTGAGAAACAAGACTGGGGGCCTCTTATCACCTGTCATACGATTGAACTCTCACTACAGCCAGATAGAATTCAACTTGCATCAACTAGAATCGTATGACTTGGTTGACTCAGACTATCCATGCTCAATCTATTCTCGAGTCAAATCATCTTCTTCAGCCAACCAATTCCGTTCAACTCTCCTGTCCTTCATATCTCACCAACACCTCCAAGGGTCGACGTCCTGAGGTTTCTACTTCGCAGATCTGATCGCAGTTCAACAATCAAACAGCTTCTGCGCATCCTTTCGCTGCCGTCGCAACTCCTCCCGTTCTTGAGGATTCAGTCTATCAGGAACATCCACCAGAGCCCCAGCTGTCGGGTTCCAAAGTAGCATCTCCTCATCAGCAACTTCACCTTGAAGTGCACATCTCCACAGTAGGTATACACCATGACCTTGATGTTTCGGTTTGGATGACTGCCCTTCTTTCATAAAGACGGACGCAGCACCGAGGTTGGCAAGCATGCTGACGAATGATCTTTGTTGTTTCTGTTGAAATCGTCCAATTCGACTAGGCCAGGGGTATCGATTTCTGTTTCTGAACTTGGATGCTACAACAGTCAGAACCGCCTTGCCATGGAGTCCTAACGTGGTTGCATTGATGCTCGCACCCCTTTCCAACAGCTTTTGTATCATGATAGGATGGCTCAGGTCGTAAAGATTGGTCCAAAGCTCAGAGGTGCAAGGGTCTGGAGCATCATGATTCCAACGAAATAGGCAATCCATGATGTAACCAAGAAGCTCCATGAGTAGAGCGTCAATATGGTCAGTTAAGTTACCGTCGAAATTATCGTCTTTGAGCAACATGTCGATATTGATGTTCCACCGTTCAATACCAACAGTCTGCTGTTCAAGAGTGATAGGGTTGTCCAACGGGAATTGCTTGGATGAATGAAGTCCTTGTCCGGCTAGCAACTGCGGTACCTTGCCTTTTGCTGCACCATTTTTAAGAAACAGTTTGATGATGGTGAATATTTCATCGTTGAGGAGGCATTTGGCGCCTTTAAAGTGCTTCCAAAGGTCTAGGAGGTCTAGGTGATCGGGATCTGTCGACCGACTATTGGCACCTTTGTTTAAGAACCAACTGACCATCCGAGAAGGGGAAGGCTTTCGATCCGCATTGAAGTCAACACTGAGGAGGTATGTTGACAGTGGCGTAATGATCCGTTGTGTGTAGTTGTCATGATCTGTCGAGTCTTGAATCCAGGCTCGACATTTGACATTAATGTCAGCGCCAACTTCTAGCAGAAGTCTAATCATATCCGTCTTCCCCTTTAATGCCAAGCGTCTCGCTGCAGCAATCATCGGTATGTATTTCCATGGTTCCATTTGTTGCTTCGGGGGATAATCGATTGGCCCCTGGCTTTGAATCGGGAGGTCTAGATGACAACCTCTTGAGATCATGGCCTTGGCTAGTGTGATCGACCCCAAAGAGATTGCAAGTGACAAGGCTGTCTCAGGGTCCCAACTCTTTCCAACTTGGCCAGTGGGGTTTGCTCCAAGATCCATCCAAGTTTGACAGATTTCGAGACGGAGGTTCATCTTGACTGCTTTGACAAGGGCCTCATCAAGATTGGCTTGAATGTTGGGAATCTTGTCCATGACACAATAATCTTGACAAAGCTGAACGAATCTGGGAACTTGCGGCGTGAATAGATATCTTTTGAAAGTAGTAGACTGAGTGATATGAACGGCGACATCCGGCTGGGCTCCTGATTTGAGAAGAAACTCAAAGGCCTCGTGCTGTCTTTTCCTTGCCGCAATACCAAGAGTAGAGCACAAGACACCGTCTGGTCTCCAAGCAACTTCGACAACACTGATATCGGCTCCAAGTGAGAGAGCCTTCTTGATAGCCCAGATGTTATCTCTGAGGCAACCCCAAGTCATGAGTTTGTGGATAGCATGGGGTTCAACTATCATGTAGGGATCCAATGTTATTTCGAGGGCGGGATTGCATTGCTGGAGGCACCAAATGTCGACGAGGTCGGTCTTTTGGATGATGATCTCAAACACGTCCAGAGGGAGGGACTCGAAGGAAGACGACATGGTAGAAGTGGTGTGCTAACTGAAGTCTGGCTGTCAATGGAATAACTGGGCTGTAGCAGTGGTGTGTTTTGGTGAAGTTCAGATGTAAACAATGGGATGGGAGTATCATGTTTATATGACAAACTCCCCGGTGAGTCATGAAAGGTTTGTTGAGCTTTTGGTGCATTTGTACGGGGTGAGCTTAATTGCGGTAGAGTTGGGGTTCGGCGCGATGGTGAGATTTGAGTCTTACTCAGATACTGTTGAGCCACGTGATGAAAGCGGTAGATGACACCAAAACCGGTTCATTCTGGACCTCGTCACTTCAATAACAGGGGGAGCGAGGGCTACTTCTGTTACAGGGCTATCGTTTGGGCTCGAAATTGACCAAAATTGTGCCAACCAGCTTGTGCTCAAAGGGGACAAGGGATATGTGAGTTTAAGCTCCCCCAAGCAAGTCAATAGAACAAGGCAGTCATCTTTCGAAGCAAAAGAGTCATTCGGTGTGGAGATACAGTTCAAATGTGAGTTCTATTAACTGGCGCAGTTATCTAAGGAATTTTAACTATAATACAGAATCCTAAAAAGTCAGAGCTGGATTAAGAATAAGCAGCCTTGGCTCTGCCATAGAAAACGTCTTGGACACATTTCTGCAAAGGCGTAACAAGGACATCAGGGCACGTAGCGACCTACTCCAGCCGTATATGCTGCTTCCATGAGGGCCATCTCTTGATCAAGCTATTGCAAGGTCATGCAGGAGATAACAACGTCAATGCCAACAAGAACCTGAACTAATAGATCCGATGACGCCTCAAGTTCGATCAGGATGATAATGACACCGTGCTCAGCATGTTTGGTGTATTCGGGTTTGTCAACGAATGATGGCCGCGCCAGAGCCGTTGCCTCCTACATTGTTGTCAATGAGTCGCATTTGATAGCAAAAGCCTTGAAAGATACGAATTACAAGCGAAGCTGATGTTGGATAGGACATGTCATAACCGGCATATGGATGAAGCATTGCCTGAGACGAAGCTAAAAACAAGGAACCTATAGTGTCATCACCGCACACAATCTAAGGTGCGCGACCATGGCACAGAGAGATGCAGTCAGAGAATAATTCCGGATGGCAGCGATCATATCCGGTGTCAGTGTCGAAAGTGGTGATAGTCCTTGGTAGGTAAAAGAAGGGACGTCCAGCGACGCTCGGGAGCGGAAATCAGATTCGCAAATGATTGGCATCAGTGGAAAGACTAATTGCATATAGAGATCGAGGCAACGCCCGACAGACTGCTCGGCTGTGAATCCTTGCCTTGCATAGTGCGAAACAATTCTCGTGACAGATAGTAAGTGGGCTTGAATTGACCCCTGACACGGCGTGTGCCTCCGGAGTAATCCCAAGACTGGAGCCGGGAAAGTCCGAGATGGATTGTGGCAGGCATTCGCTGGCGGTAGGAGGTCCGGGTGCCTGGTCAGGCGTCACCTCCATTGGCCGTCTTCTAGGCTTGGGACCTCGTTTCCGACGGGGTATATGCATAGGAGACCGGACGAGCGACATGGAGAGCATATTGGCGAAGATTGGTCACACTGCATTGAGTGTTAACAGGGATTGATCTCGGACCGGCAGTAGGCGAATGAGGGTGGACATGCCTTGATTCTCCGTTGCCTGCATGAATCACAAGCAACCCTCGGCATTTTGACTGCCGTTAGTCTCGATGAAAAGACGTGGAGGTTTCTTTTCTAGGGAAAAGCCGTTGTCAAAGGCTGGCAGAGCTAATTTTAGTGCCCGAGGTTCACAAATAGCTGGCGACGGCTATGGCTTGACCGACGTCGATTCCATTTACTGGATTATCCCTTTCCCACACATACAGGCAATCAGCTCATTACTCAAAGCTTCGAGGCTGTTCAGCCTGGATCACTAGGAGCATTAGCTCCTATAGCTTTTACCCTGTTCCTCTGTGTGCAGGGCGGTTTTATTGCGGCGAGTTTCCGCCTTCGTTTAGACGAAGGCTTAACTAGACAGCCTATGGCGTTCAGTTATTTCCTTGGTTTTTAACAAGGGTCTTGAAAACGTGTTTCATGCACATGACCTGGCATTTCCCTTCGTCCAGCTCCCTCCCCTTACAGACCCATGTTCACACAAATTTCAGCCCACGTGCGCCGAACAAGGCCCCGGACGCCTTACATTAGCACGGTCACCTTATCGGTCCTACCCCGATCTTTGTGGTGTAGAACCCCTGACATCTTCCTCGAATCCCGCTGTCAAAAGGCGGAGAAGTGCGGGGTGAAGACGGGAGCGATTCCGATTTCGTTAAGCGGAGGGAACGTCGCCGTCGGGTGATGAGCTATTTACGGCATAGAGACGAATGCATTGCCCTATATGTCCTGCCATTGTAATAATATCAGATGCTGGCAATAGGGCCGACTGCGGTCCAAACGTCTTTATTATGGCTAGTCAATAATCTTGGCCAAGTTGTGAACATGGCTGATGACAGACGGTGTTCCTCTTTGGGAGCAGCATAAAGGGGTTTAACGGTGGTAGATTGGCTATACCTTGCTGTACACACAAGATCATAGCACAAAGTTAAAAGATTTATGAAACTAGACCAGTCTGTCTTCCAGATTTGTCATTCGGCCCGTCGCTAGTTTCACCGAGCTCTCATAGTCCTGTGTGCTAGCAACAGGAGACTCCGCCTTGACGATGCTTTCATGGAGTTTAGGTGCATGTGAAAGAAGATGTGGAAACAAGACGTGAAAGTAAAAGTCATAAAAGGGCGTAGTCTGTCTTGAATACGAAAATATCATCAGTCTTCAGCAACCAGTTCATCAGATCGTGCAGTCAAAACTCGAAACCATGAAGTCCCAGCTCCTCGCCATCATTGGCTTCGCCGCTTCGGTCAATGCCCATGGCTATCTAACCATTCCCAAGAGTCGTACTCGTCTAGGTGCAGAGGTACATACTGTCTGTCCTTATCCAACTTCCTAACTGACTCAACTAGGCCGGCATCGACTCTTGCCCTGAGTGTACCATCCGTGAGCCCGTGTCAGCATGGCCTGATGTAGATGCTGCGACAGTCGGCCGAAGTGGTCCATGTGGCTTCAACGCCAGAGTCAACGTTGACTATAACGTTCCCTCGAGTAACTGGGGCAACACTCCAGTGGCCACCTACAAGCCTGGGGATGTCATTGACGTGCAGTGGTGCGTTGATAACAACGGAGACCATGGCGGCATGTTTAGTTACCGCATCTGCCAGGACCAGGACATCGTCGACAAGCTTCTAACGCCTGGATATACTCCCACTGATGAGGAGAAGCAAGCGGCTGAGGATTGTTTCCAAGATGGCCTGCTCCCTTGTACGGACGTCTCAGGGCAGACTTGTGGCTTCAACCCGGATTGCTCATCTGGGCAACCCTGCTGGAGAAATGACTGGTTCACCTGCAATGAATTTGGAGCATCGTCTCGCCGCGGTTGTCAGGGTGTGGACAATGCTCCTCTTGGATCATGCTATACCTCTATCGCTGGAGGATATCCCGTCACCAAGAAGATCAAGCTCCCAAATTACGTCTCGAACCACACGCTTTTGTCATTCCGTTGGAATTCATTCCAGACGGGTCAGGTTTATCTCACCTGCGCTGATATCGCCATCACAGGTAGCGGTACTGTAACACCCCCGCCTAGTTCGACTACGAACCCTGGAACTGGTTGCAGCACAGTACCCGTCACCTTTGACCATGTCGTCACGACTGGTGTGGGCCAAACAGTCAAGGTTGTAGGATCCATCCCTGCCCTTGGTAGCTGGAGTCCTTCCTCAGCGCCGTCACTCTCCGCTTCCAAGTATACCTCCGCCAATCATCTTTGGACCACGACTTTGAATCTTCCGGCCGGCCAGTCATTCCAGTACAAGTTTGTCGTCGTTGAGTCGAGTGGTGCGGTCAAGTGGGAGAGCGATCCTAACAGGGCTTATGCGGTTCCGAGCAGCTGCCAGGCCGTTACTGTCAGTGGAACATGGCGTTAGGAGTAGTCGTATGTGTTGAGTGGGAAGAGTGAAAGGAGTCGGGGCTATGATGCTACGATGTGTTGAAAATGGGTTCTGTATATAGTTGAAGCCCAGATCGATGCAATAACTGAGCCAGAAGACCGAACAGTCGGGGATAGTTGAGTTTCTGCGTTGCTTTGAAAGTTCAGTTTTGTATATAAAGAACACTGGCTTATAACTAAGCGCCGTATTCAAATATTAAAAATGAACTGTGAACGTGAGGCGCACGATCTTCTGACTTAGTTATCCCATCGAGGGCCAGGCTTAAACCATAACAAAGAACACATTTGTGAGACGCACAATGCAATTTTTGATAACTCGGTATCTATCACTCAATCCCAACATCCCTCTTAAACGCCTCCAACCAATCTTTATTCTCTGCAATCGTCTGATTAAAAGGATCATCACTATTCTTGTTAGTCAAGATCATCCCCAGGTAAGTGACTTACTCATTGTAGCTGATCCATCTAGCATAATGTTGAATCTCTTCATCTGATGGCACTCGACTCGCTGGATTGTGAGGTGACATGATTGCAGCCACCCATCGACGGAGTTCTTCTGTAAACCATCGCCAGTAGTTATGATCGTTCAGAAACGAAGTGCTAGTTTTCATGACGAGTGATCGAGCAGCCAAGAGATGAGCATCTGGTCTCATACCAGTTTGAGGCCCACCTATTGGAGGGTGTCGTTGTCGAAAGGCTGATAACCAGTAATCATCATCTGCCGCAGTGTGAAGTGTCGTATCTGAGCCATGAATAATTACCCTAGCTTGTCGACGAAGATCTTCATCATCTGGTTCAATTCCAATGATCCTCTGCATCTCCAGGTATGCACTCATCTCTTGTTCGAGTTTTGTATAGTCTTGAATGGTTGCATCCAGGTTCAAAACTTGTGCTGAAGGCAACAGTTCAATACCAGCTCGTTGACGAAACTCTGAAAGCCAATCTCCTGGTGAATGAATAACTTTGATCAACCAGTTGGCGATAAAGTCAGACGGAGTAGCAGAAACTTCTTCTAAACGCCCAACAATCCTGCAACATTCCTCCTTCAGTTCATCGTCTCTGATACTCATCCCGAGAAGTTGCTTTGCTTGAACAAATTCATGAAGCTGCATCTCAAAAGGACAGTCTTCAAAAATCTTGTTCTTTCCACTAATCATCAACGCAGGAACTCGACTCTCTGCTGTTGATCGTATAGGACCAAATTGAGCCTGTTGCGTAATGATAGGATTAGAAAGAACCAAATCTCGAAGCCATGAAAAGTAGACAAGGTCATTCTGTGACAATGTCTCTGATGCAAAGATGATTCGACATGCTTCCAGTTGCATCTCTTCATCGCTTGGCATTCTTGCGTTGGTATAAAAGTGATTCTGCATAAAGTAGGCGAGTTCAAGCTTCAACAACTCGTATGCAGTTTGTGGAGTCTCAACAAGTGTCCTACTTCCTTCGAATGGAAATGGACTATTTCTTTCAGTCTCGATAAAGTCTAAAACGTTAGAACTGCAACTTCAGAAGGACACAATACATACATGGTGGTATAGAGTTTTCACAAAGCTCCAAGATATGCGGCTCAAATCCCCAATCACCTGTCCAGTCGGCCATTGTCTTGCCAGCTTTAAAGTGATCTGCAAGATGATGAACTCTTTCAGCCCAAGTCTCCAATGCAAGATTGCAGAAACCACATCTTGAACGGATTGCAGGAGATGGTGCTTTCCATTGTCTCATCGGCCACTCTGTAAACTTGACATTGTGTACAAGTCGTAGATGTTGATTTAAATGATCTTTTCGGTTAAAGGTTCGTTCCTGGATAGGTCGATTTCGACAGGCAGAGTAGTGATGACTTTCAACATGTGCATCATCAGGATCAATTTGACCACAGAATACACAACAAGTATCTTCTCCTTTGAGACCTCGAGGTCCTTCAGGACTACAAACCCATCTCTCAAGTGGAAGATGAAGAGAGTTTTCATGTCGTTGCCAATCATGTTTCGCTCGGAATGTTTCGGTGCAGAATGTGCATTGGAAAGCCTTTCGTGGAGTTGCTAGAGATCGTCTCTCCTCTTTGTAGGCTCTTCGTCTTCGTCTAGAACTTCCGCGACTAAACAATTCATTAAGCCCAAATGATGATCGACTAGTATAGGAATTGACAGAACTGATTGAGCTTGATCGTGAAGTTTCACCACTTCTGACAGATGGCGTTCGAGAGAGACGAGTATACGGACTCGTAGAGCCTAAAATGTTAGACCAATTCATGCCACAATTCACCACACTCACCTGATAACGGTCTTGCACTAGACACGGCTCTTGCAATCGCAGTTACAGCTGCAGGTTCATCTTCTGGAGGTGAATCAACCCATCTCTGTAGAGGATCCATTTCAGATGTATTTCTGACGGCCGGAGTACCTGGCCTTGCAGGAATATCCATTGCCTTTGATTCCCCATGAGGGGATGAAGCACTCGATGGAATCTTGCCTCGACGACGAGCATTGGCTAACCAATTCGAGATTTGTGTCTTTGTAAGACCAGTTTGCTCTTGAAGCATCTGTCTCTCGGATTCTCGAGGATAAGGATGACTCTGATGGGCTGCGAGCCAGTTTCTCAAAACACGGACTGATTCCCTGGTGAACCTACCACCAACCTTTGCAGGGGGGCGCTGCCTGAGAGGTTCTTGGAATTGAGCCTCTGACTCGAAACCATCAAATAATCCTTCAAAAAGATCCATATCTGAAAAGATGTTTGAAGTCATGTTGATGTTGATGAAATCAAGTGATGGCAAAGCAAAAACTCGGTCACGATGTCATGGTTAGTCAGATATGATTGGTCAACAATGTTAGCTCAGGTTGTCATCACGCCCTATTATGGGTCCAGGTGAGGGGAAGTCAGATTGTACTGTGCTACACTACTGAGGGTTTGGAGCGTTCTTCAAGGTCATACACTCGTGCAACTGTTCGAGCATGACCGATACAGGTCTCTTGTTGATGTAAATGTCGTCAAACTGTTTGAGAATGTCTGGATATCCTTTGAGACAGTCTCTAGCTTCCATGAGGTACTTTTCCGCCTTGACCAAGTCGCCAGTGTTTTGAAGCATCAGCGTGATTAAAGATTCGTGCTTCTTTCGAGTTTCTTCTTCGACATTTTCCTATTCTGTTAGCTGTCGCTGGCTCGTTGGTAAAGGGGCCAAACCTTGATGTCGTAGGTCAGGTTCATGGTCGGCTCAATAACCGACTTGGTAAAGTCAACCTCTGGATGCTCATCTTGAATATGCTTGGTTCTGTCGATAAATTCTGCAATCGATGCCTCTCGAGTCTTGCTCTCGAGAGGCTTTTCCTGGGAATTCTTAAAGTTCATGATGATGTTGATGGAGAATCACAGAGTCAAACCACTGACGTAAGAATTTACTTTTTTATCGACACCCTGAAAATCCTTCCGCATTTATCCTGCGAATTACAGGGCTCCAAGTAACAGACCCTGCAACTCGTCAATGCTCTGCTGACTGGTCTTTTGACTGGCCATGACATAAAACACGTTTCCCAGTACTCTGCTATGAGCGTTCCAAGATCCAGTTCCTTGTCGAAGATGAGTCTGAAGTTTCTTGGCAGCGTTACTCTTGTATCCAACTTGTTCATCTCGGAGACTGATGGCCAAGACACTGCCAAGAGCCCAAACTCCAAGAACTTGTTGACTGTGTGATACCTTGTTGACAAAGTCACGGGACCAAACAGACCAAGCAGTCTTTGCCTTGGAGTCGTCCCAATCAGTTTCTGCCTGTTTCCAGACACCTTGTGACTCCATTTTTTGCATCTCCCCAACAGATTCAACAGCCACTTGACATCCAACAGCGTGAGCAGTGTAACTATGACCATGAAGAAGTGCATCACTCTTGTCATCGCTCTGGAATGCATTAAACACAGTCTCTGATGCCATGGTGGTACAGAGCGGGACCAATCCTCCAGTAAGAAGCTTTGCGTTGACGGCGATATCGGCATCGGCTCCGAGGAATGAAGCCGAGGTAAACCGGCCAAGCCGGTACAAGCCGGTAAAAACCTCGTCAAAAATGACCGGGAGTCCGGTCCATGAGAGTGGGTCGGTTGGGGCGGAGGCGTCTCCGAAGAGATGAGGGGATCGGCGGACGACGTCGATGAGGGCACGTTGAAAGAGGGGGTCCCTGAACATGGTCAACGGGGTCAATGGAAGAGTCGAGGGTCTTACACTAGAATCATGCCTCCAGCGCCGAGGACAACAGGTTCCATCATCAAGGCTCCAAACTTGCGACCGGCAGACTGAAGCTTTTCGAGGATGCTCTCAATGTATCGTGCGTACTTTCGGTAATCTTCCGTTTCGAGTCTAGACTGTAAATCAAAAACGTCCGAGATGGAATCAAGGTTTGCACCAGTGCCCAGATCGTCACGAAGGCCTTCAGGTACGTCGACAACCCATTTTCCTTGGACGCATTGAACAGTTGGATAATCGAACCAGTAGCCTTTACCTTCGTACCATTCAATCTTTTCGTTGTAGACGCATGGCTCTGCGCAATCCATTGCTCCAATGGTGTCTCCGTGATAGCTTCCTTTGAGGCCGAGAATGTTGACATTGTCGTTTGGACCCCATCCGTATCGGAGTCTTGCTGCTCTGAGAGCCATCTTGACTGCAACCTCGCATCCAGTGCTTCCATTGTCAGAGTAAAAGACGCGACTGAATCGAGGATTCTCGGCTCCTTTGAGAAGCATCTCGGCCAAAGCCAAAGCAGGCTCATGAATAGCCTCGGCAAACATGACATGTCCATATCGTCCAGCAGCATAAGCAGCAGCCAGAGTCAATCGAGAGTTGGCATGTCCAAGACCTTGACTCCACCAAGAAGCAGATCCATCAAATGCAGGCTGCAAGAGTTGATCAGAATTCTTGTTGAGGACCTGAAAGTAATCGCCATGGGCAGAGTCAATGGCGGAAATGGTGTCTGCTGTGACAAACTTTTGCTGAGTGAATGGGTACCAAATATTCTTGCTGGCCTTTTCGCTCATGGATTCAAGACGAGAAATGCGATCTTTCCCCTTCTTGTCGAGAGTCTCAAGGACTTGTTGAATGTTGCCATTGTTGAGAGATGCATAATACTCCGTCATTTGCTCGGTTTCTTCCGTTTCATTTGGCTTTCGTGGAGGTGGTCCAGGGATTGTCTCCACAAGGATTCCCTCCTTGGAAAAGTAATCCTTCAGGTAAACGTAATTCTCATACTGCATGTCCTGAAAAAGAAGAACCGATTCAATGTTGTGTCCACGGATTCTCAACGATTCGTAAGCAGCAATCGTCTGAGAGATACCCCCAAGCTTGGAGTCGCCAACAAGAATAACTGAAGACCGCAAGGGGGCATAAAGATCGGCCTGGGGTGTACCGGATGGACCTGGAGAGTGGACACCACCGGCAGTCTCTAGGAATAGCCACCCTGGACCTTCGGAAGCTCGCCGAGAAACATGGTCATGAATTTTTGCCAGAACAGCTTCATCAGACGGGATGGGCTAAAATGTTAGTGAAATTCGGCTCAACGTTTGAGAACATACCTTTCCAGAAGCTTTTGCAGCTGTGTGTGGGCTACATGGAATATCATACTGAAACAATGTCTCGTTGGCCGTCAAGGGAGAATATTTTTGAATGTGACTAAATTATCAGCTTAATCTCACAAATTACTTCAGTTACCTACCAGCTGTCGGCTTCATGAGCTGCCCCAGTAGACACAGGCTTTAAAAAAGACGTCTTTTCACCTTTCCAATGCTTGGTCGTGGCATTGCAAAGCACAGTGGTAAAAATGGTCTTGCCCACATCGGTATTCGCCCCATAAACCTGGTGGACGCGTAGGGATCGCCGCAAAAGAGCAGGCACTGGCGCCATTTCGAATTATGGCTTTTCTCAAGGGGCTCGGCCTGTTTTAATACCCGTTCGCTCCTCTGTAATCAGTCGCTGTAGCTAGTCTCATCTGTAGTCGCGTCGGCATCTTACTCCGTCCGAGCGGGGAAATATCCCTCAACAAATCCCGCATGAGCAAAACAACAATGTCCAAGTTGGAGGAAGCCTTGAAGGCTCGTCTAAAGGCGAGAGAAGAGAAATCTCAGCTTCGACGGTTGACTACATTTCCAGCAGATAATGTCGACTTTTCATCAAATGCCTACCTTTCTCTTTCTCTTGTTCCCGAGATAAGATCCGCCTATCATTCCCTTCTTGAGAAGCATGCATCTCCCCCTCCTTTGTTGGGGTCAGGCGGTTCACGATTGTTGGACGGCAATTCGACATTGGCAGAGTCTTTGGAGAGAGACATTGCAGCGTTTCACAACGCCCCAGCTGGACTCTTGTTCAATTCGGGATTTGATGCCAATGTGGGGCTTGTGAGTTGTCTGCCACAGCCGGGGAATATTATTGTTTATGATGAGCTTATTCATGCGAGTGCTCATGATGGGATGAAGTTGAGTCGAGCAGGAAAGACGATTCCATTCAAACACAATTGTGTTGATGGCGAGGGTGGTTTGGATCAAGTTCTCAAGGGTTTGGCAGATGAATCTGTCTTTATTCTTGTTGAAGGTGTTTACAGCATGGACGGAGATGTTGCACCTCTTCAAGACATTGTTGCTTGTGTCAAGCGACGTCTGAAGAATGGGTACATTATTGTTGATGAAGCACACTCGACTGGTCTTTATGGAAAGCAGGGAAGAGGTCTTGTGTGTGAGCTTGGTCTGGAAAAAGAAATCTTTGCTCGATTGCACACTTTTGGCAAGGCAATGAGTTCATTTGGAGGTAAGTTTCTTGACCATTGATAGTTCGTTCTAACAGTTTAGCCATTGTTCTTTGCTCTCCTACGACACGCGAATATCTCATCAATTACGCTCGAACTCTTATCTACACGACAGCAATGCCATTTCCTTGTCTCGCCAGCATTGGATTGTCTTATCAGTTCCTTGCAAGTGGAAAAGCAGATGCTCTTTTGAAGCATCTATGGCAACTTGTCAACCACACGCATGAGCTTTTGCAGTCTTCAACTCTTGGTGTCAACAGAGATGCACCCAAGTCGCCAATTATCCCGGTATTCACGTCGCAACCACGAAGTTTGGCTCAATTTTGTCAAGAGAGAGGATACACAGTTCGTCCAATTGTTGCCCCAACAGTTCCAAAGGGTAGCGAGAGAATCAGGATCTGCATTCACGCTGGAAATACTATGAATCAGGTTGAAGGGTTGGTCAAGACGATTAAAGAGTGGGAGCAGAATGAGGGGAAATCTCGTTTATAACGGGACAACATGTATACAGTATTGCTGTGATTAGCTTCCCGGGCAGTCTAGATTCCGTCTCGCCCTATCTCATTGCGTTGTCCCAAAATAGACAGCCAACGGTTATGCACACAGCCTCAGTCTATAGTTCCGGTGAACGCGTCGCGGATGGCTTAGCTGTGCAACTCAATTCCTTGCCGTACAACCCGACACCATCTTATCTGCACCATTCAGCTTTTGACCAGGGTCTACCCGTTCATGTCTCTCCATTTCTGCCACAACAGAAACACCAAGCTTGTGGCGTTCGTCTTGGACAACTGACCTATTACAGATCCCGATCGTCTTTGTCATGGCGAATAACGGCCTCGAATTTGAGTCGAGGCTGTCACAAGATGCAACTAAGATGCATGCACATCGCCCCCATCTCAGAGCCTGATTCTTAAAACTTGGGTCTCCCGCATCCCCGTTCTGTTCATCAACCATGTTTGTTCTCTTCTTTTGCTTGCTTGGGCTGGTGGCAGGGCAGGAGTTTGCCATTACTGCTGCACCTACTTTTCTTTTTAAGCGACAACAACGTATAACCGATTGCGATGGACCAGGACACACCTTGTTCTTCTGCCCATCAGGAGAGTGCTATTATGGTGATGATGGCTTTGTAGGATGCTGTTCAGTGTAGGTAAACAGTCTATCTGTGAACTAGGCTGACTCTGCATAGATCCAGTTGCGCTCCCCGGACCAGATGCATCGAGTACGACGATCTTGAAGACGATGAATGTGATCACAACACTGGAGGATGCGTCGTTTGGTAAGAGTGATGGCCTCCTTTGGACCTGGCTGACTCTCTAGCACCAACCCCGATGCTCGATTATGCGCTACCATTACGAATCCCGCCATGAAACAGTACGCGTACTACTGCACCGACAAGCGTGATCTCGTGTCTAGTTCGTTCGAGTACGAAATCCCAAGCGGAGCGGTCATCCGTACAATCAAGGACAAACAGGAGCCGCCTATTTCGACTGGGGAGGCTGAACCTGAGGATACCGATGATACCACCACCGATGGTCATACTGAAACTGAGACCGGGACTGAAACTGATGGTAGAACCCTGGCTGGAGCTCCTACCGCCGACGCACCCACCGACGCACCCACCGACGCGGCCGATGCTACCTCGACATCAGATAGTACTTCCACTGATCCAACCGCTACGAGTACAGCTGTCTCCGATCAAAGTGAGCTCTCTGAATCAAAGGGCAAGCTTAGATCAGCCATTGCAGCAGCCTCAGCCCTTGGAGCAATCTTAGGAACCCTCATCATCTTGGCCATTGCATTCATTTGGTATAGAAAACGTTCTAAACGTCAAGAACATGCACAGCAACCAACAAACCAGCCTATGGTACATTCCCAACCGTCTTCTGTGCCTGGATACTCTCATCAGTACTACGAAACCCATTCAAACCCTCATAGTGCATCATTGTCGCCGCCGAATACATCTTTTGGTGGATCTGCTGCAGCACCTAGTCCGACTTCAAGGCCAGATGAGCAGATGACTCACATCTCAGAGCTTGGGCGTTATCGTTACTAGCGAGCGTTCTTCAGGGGTGTGAGTGGTTGGTTGGAGTGATAGGGGGAGGGGGATGAGAGAATAATACACGATGGGGCTTTCATGGTGCTTGAGAGAATTGTACATGATAGGCTTCCGGGGTTTCAAACCATGATCCGCTTATAATATGGCAATGTCAATATACCGTCTCTGCCTTGCCCAGGTGTTCAACATGGCTACAATCATAGGAGATCTCCCTACTTGACGCATCTCATAGCCTTCAGGTCAGCTACACAAGCCGTATCGTCCTCGTCTCACACCTATCAAAAAAGGTCAAACCCCCAAGACCCCTGCTCTCTGACCGAACGTTGCTGATTCGATAGAACTCCTCCGTATTTCCTGCTGGATGAATCAAAAGAGCATAAGCCAGTCGGTCAGAAGCATCATCAGTCTCCTCGTCGCTACCGTCTCGACTTGATTCTTTGACGTCTCCCTCTGACGATCTGACCTTAGACTTCCAGACCAAGAGCTTCTAGAACGGGCAAAAACTTTAATAATAAAATAATTATTATTATAAAAAATAAAAGTAATACTTAATAATTATATTATTTAGTAATTAGGCTCTTTTTAATATATATTTTAATATATTTATTAGAAAATCTTTTTAAAACGTTTTTATATAATTATTTATTTATAAATAATATATACTAAATAATAAAAACCTATTAAATTATTATATTTATATAAAAAAATAAATAAGAGATAATAGGGTAAAAAAGGAAAAACACCTAGGTTCTCTCTTTATATATAGTTACCTATAAAAAGGAATCTTAAAATCTTATCTAAGGTATGCCGAAAATTTAACAAGTTCTACCCTCCTTGTATTTCAGCTGGAAAGGAACCGTCTCGATCGAGGACCAGTCTTTGGGGTTCTCGGGATCGCCAAACACATTTAGAGCACGCAATAACAACTTGTATGACCCCTCCGGTGCACGAGAGCCGGACTCCAGCATGCCACTAAAGTATTCTATAAACCCTCTACGATCAACGTAGCGGATTGGATAACCGGGCACCTCGCCGGTAATATCTACGCCTAGAACCTTCTTTGTACCAGTGGCGTGTGGATCTGTCGGCACAACATCGAGGCGCATCATCTCTGTGCCCATGACAAGCTGGACTTGCAGGGAGGGAGTTGTGTCATCATCGGTGACATTACAAGGGATGGTGAACTTGTGGTTTGGGCCAAGATGGGTGTCGGTATCGTTAGAAGAGACAAGGTAATTGTCCTTGGCTTGAATGACATCGAATGAGCGCATCTTGGCGGCAACTCCAAGATATGGAAGACTCGAAATTTGCCCGGTAGAAGCGTGAACGAAGATGAATCCGCTGTACACGGGCAGCAGTTTTGCGTCGAAAGATGGGAGGATCGGTGTGACCGTCACGGTCCGTTTTCCACCCGCGGATATCGTGATCACGTCTTGGCTAAACTTGAGCCTCGCCTGGGCAGATAGCAGGCTGGTCTCATTGTATTTTGGAACTCTTTCGAGCGATGGATCGAAGCATTGAACTGTTGCAGCAGGTGTGTTGGTCAATCTACAGGTAACTGCTTTAGAATGACGGTTTTGGATCGTGAACTTGGACTCTTTCATGTTGTCTGTGTCGTTGAAGGAGATGCTCGAAACATCAACGGTTATTCTCGCATCAAGGGCTTTCTGGGCCTGGATCAATCCAGCCCCTTGCTGTGCTACAGGCGCCAGGAGCTTCGCAGTCTGCAACGCATCCTTCCACAGGGTAGGCTTGCTTGTGACGGAAAGCAACTGTTCAAGCTCGGCAGGGGCAATCTTCTTCCCACGAGCTTCCATCAGCAGTGCCGCAAGTCCAGCTACAAATGGAGTAGCCATCGAGGTTCCAGAAAGGACAGCGTAGCCGCCCGCCTCTACCGGAAAGGTGGACAAGATGCTGCCGCCGGGTCCCGAGATCTGAGGCTTCACCTGCAGGTCAAAAGTTGGGCCCCATGAGCTAAAGTCGCTGCTGAACCCGCCGGTCCTGTTGTTGGGAAAGTACACGAGCTCCTGGGTCGAGGTGGAGGTGTTGCGGAATGTCAGGGCAATCTTGGCCCCCTGGGACATGGCTTTGAGCCACGCCTGGCCTTGTTCATACGTGACAGAAGCACGGGTGGGTCCATGGATCGTGACGAGATTGGCATCAAGCTTCTGGACGAGTCTAGCCATGTTAGAGTTGGACGGTTACGGTAGAGCAACCCAAGACTTACCCTGGCCGGTTGTTGTACCACAATATGTGCCCAGCTCCCAGAGCCTCAGCCTTCAACGACTGATCGAGAAAAGGGCAGCTACCGTAAGGAAGAAGCACAATGTACTTTGAAAGATCAGGCGTGTCTTCTAGAAACCCCTCACACCCTGCCGAGCCATCATCCAGGTCACGGCTTGGTGACCGGAGCGGCAGAGTCACATTATCCCAATCGCCTTTTCGCATAGAACCACCAGCCCAGTGGGATTTGTCAACGTTGGATGATTCTCGAGCTTTCCATGTCCCGACGTTGACAAACTGGGGAATGACAGTGTTGTCCACTGATCCGACGGCGACGACCCCTTTTCCGCTGGCGGGAGCAGACGAAGAGAAGATACCCGTCTCTCCAGAGTTGCCAAGGGCGACAAAGACGATAGTTCCGTTCTCCACGACTCGAGACACGGCCAGGGCCCCAGGGTCGTCCATCCAACCCGAGTTCCAACCCAAAGAAGCTGTGATGATGTCGACGCCATCCTCGTGGGACTGCAGAAATCCGGATATAAAGAGATCGGTCGAGCCAGCACCAACGGGGCATGAGAACACCTTGTACATTCCCAACTCTACCCCAGGGGCAATACCGGTGAAGCCAAGTGGATTTTCCCTGGCCGCAATGATCCCAGCAACATGCATACCGTGGCCGGTACAATCTCTGGGGCCGTCATCAGGTTTTGAAAGACCCTTGGCATCTTTATCGGCCGCTAGATCCGTCCCGAATGAGATCAGACAGCCAGGGCCGAAGCAGCCTCCAAGAGCAGGATGGGAGTAATCAACGCCGCTATCAACGATGCCAATACGAATCCCCTTTCCGGTGAGCCCACGCTTCTTGAGCTTATCCACCTGAGTCATGTAGAAGATGGAGTCGACGTCCTCTCGGCGAATATCGCGTTTTGAGAGTTTCTGCGAGAGGAGAGCAGCGGCAGTCGCATTGTCGGGGATAGAGACCACTTCTGCCGAGTTGGCTGTGTATTTATGGACGGGCCAGAAACCTCTGACGGGTAGGACGTGGGAGACGGATTCTTTGACAGTATGTTGGGTTGCATCAGTGTAGAAGGAGACGCCTCTAAATAAGCTGTAGTCAAAGTACCTTCTCGGGGCGAGACCGGGAAGGTCAAGAATACCAGGCTCGTTGTAAAATGATCGCAAATCCTAAAGAACCATTAGTGAGCCAATTCATAGTCAAACCCTCACGAGGTTGGTTGCAGAGCGAGTTGACCAACATAGTCAGCAGCGAGTTCCACGATGTAAGCGCCCGGCACAATACTTTGTCCCAGTGCTGGATATAAGAAGTAGAGGAACCATGCTCCTACAAGGAAATGAAGATGATGCATGACGGTCGACAGTGGTGATGCAGTTCATTGGGCTTCACGCCAGGGCAGCGCAGCGGGCAACCCATTTTATCCAACACCGACGTTGCCGTCGTCGTGTAAACTTCCAAGATCGAGGTTTAGCTGCTGACGACTTCAATCGCCGTAGCATGAACGCAATGCTCGGGTGGGACCAGGACGCGCGTTTATACGAGATGAAACCGCTCCTCAAGGGGATACATGGTGTTGGGTCCATTGCGATCATCGAGCCGAGCACTCATGGTCTAGACGACGTACTGTAGAGCATGGATTGTGCGCCCATTTACGCTGGAGAGCCCGGTCACGCTTCATCACTCGTGTTGAAGCATTTGTCATGTCGGCTTTCTTTACCTAACCTGGGCATCGGTTGAGAACCAGGCACAAAGCGGTGCAATTTCACTCCCGTCGAAGATGTCAATTAATTTCTCCGTGTTAGCTCGTATTCGGCTTGGCCTCTACGTACCAGGGTGAATAGTTCATGCTGCGGAAATAGAGAATTGACATGGCTACATGGATGCTTGGATGGTGAAAGATCCATCTCCGACCTTCCAGTTCAAGGCTATTCCAATTATGGCATCATAAATCGCCAAGACCAACCGGGGTGGTTCGTGCTGAGAAGTGAGTGCCTAGGGTGGTAGTGACAGCATTAAACCAATTGCAAAAGAACTCATGTCCACCTTCAAACAATGACCAGTCTCTCCACCTTGATCCCACGCTTCTTGAGCTCACTAGGAGTGAGTCTTGGATCAGAGTATGAGCATATGACACCTCTATACTAACATGGATATCCATCTTTGTCTTGACCCTCATCCCATCCACTAGGCAGAGAGCCAGCGGTCTGCCTCACCATCTCCGAGCACGCGTCGGAGGTTCACCACAGCGGTCTCGGCGCCGTTGTCCATGTGGAGGTTCGGAAGGGGTTTGCTCGAGAATTTATAAGGATCGAGGAGGTTGGTGTTCTAGTCGTGGTCAGCTAAATTATGGCAGAATACTGACAGACATGCATACCTCTTCGATCCGCCGATGACGAAAGTTGTACGCGATTGCTTTGGCCGCGCCGGTCCTGTCCTTGACCAACTGTGCGCACTCGTCAAAGTATGGCCCGCGGACAAGGGCATCAACGTCGGCTTTTTCGGGTGCTAGAAGCTTGTCCTCAGATAGTATCGACGGAGCGTACACCCACTCGATACCCTCCAAGGCCAGCATCGTTGGCGGGTCAAAATCTCGAAGGTCCGTGACATCAACAACCATTTCAACATTGTGGCCAAAGTTGGTCGTGTGCTCCTGGCCTTTCTTGAAGTCAAGAAAGGCTGGCTGGCCGTCTTTGGTTGGACCAAGGAAACGAACGGTCCCTTTTGTCGCACAAGGAGAGCTCCAGGGGACATGTTCAAAAGGCTCCGTCTTGGTCCATGCTTTGGGTTTGATGCTACCAGAAGTTGCACGCCGAGCCGGGAAACCTGTATACAAGCTTCTCCCTGGTGTATCTGTTCGAGTTACCTCCGTGGCGCAATGGGTTATGCGTTAGGAAGTCTCAGATATAGGTCATAGGTTTAATTCCTACCGGAGGCCCCTAGAGGCGATTCTAGGCTAGTAGTTTTTTCCGCTAACCCACACGGCGCTAAGCTAACCTAATCACAGCTAATCTACCTAGCCCCGCGATATAGCCTTAACTAGCTAATTAGGTCCTATATTTTCGGCCTAGATATTTTAGGGTTTTTATCTATTTATTAGGTTTCCCGTTTATCGTCTATTAAGGAAGGGTCTTACTATATAAACTATATTAATCCGTATAAAGTGCGTATTCCTTTGGAGGAAGAGCTTAGATGTTTTTTTTTTTATCTATTTGAGTTGCGCGCCACAAAGCGGCCCCCCAAAGATGTACCGATGGTCTTGGAGAACATTTTGGAAGACAAGAGAGGATTCATGATCGTTGGACTGCTGAACAGACCTCACCAGCCAGTACCCATATTATATAAATACTCTTGAGAGTCAGCCTCATTCTCGTGAGGCATCATTTAGGAGGAACTAGACAAAGGGGGCAGTGATAGACAGAATGGCTGGAGGGTGCCTTCAGGTTATGTTCAACACCAAAGTGTCATCTCCGAACATCCCTGTGAGAATCTATACAAGCCTCTGGCCTCGTGGCTCTGTCTGCTGAACCTATTGTTCTGGCAACAGCTTACTGGGAGCGTCGCTGGTGTCCCTGTTAAAAGGCCAGCCTTCAGTGTGCCGCCGTGGTCAAAGTGATGACCTCAAAGCTGAAAGCTCACCGGAGGAATCGGTGTGAGTTGACCGAGAAGACTTCTCTCATGGGCCGACATTATCAGTGGATTGATTGCTGTCAGACTTCCTATAGCTGTGTTATTTCCGTTGGGTTGCTCAGAGGCCTCCCCCCACCGCCCCTTCGAGCCCTTGACCAAGCTGC